>JBAMHW010000026.1:8095402-8106429 GCA_037177495.1 Rhadinocentrus ornatus
TATATTATATTATATTATATTATATTATATTATATTATATTATATTATATTATATTATATTATATTATATTATTAATCGAGTCTAAATATATATAAGTCTTGGTATTTTATGCTCACATTAAAATTTATCAGCTTCTTTCAGGTGTGTCCCTTTAAAAAGCTGTGAATTAAGCTTGATAGGACTAAAATATAATGTAGTTATAGTCATGTAAATTATTTGACCCAACCTTTGGGTCAGCTGATTTGTATGCAAAAGGTTCCAGTTACACAGGATTAAGAATTATGGTGCAGATTACAAAAAATGTGATTTCCATGTATGTGGATGCCAGATTGTAGGAATTAATGTCTAATACAGGAGTACTTTTTCTGGTAACACTTGTATTACCTGATTTTATTTAATATTTTTACTTTAAGTAGATTTTATAACATATCATTGTTAATTTGAGTTAAGGACCATAATACTTGGTAACCACAAAAAAAGTCAGTATAGCAGTGTGCTGTTTTTTCAATTTTCTTATCAACATAATATCCGTGTGTGTACGTGACAGCCCAGAGTAAACAGTCATTGGCAACAATACAAACTGCAAAGGTTCAAGCTGAACATTTTGTACCATCACAAAGCACATAATTTAAACAATTTTTTGCTCAACAATATGACATGGAAAGAGCCTACGTGATTTATGTTTGAGGTTAAAGGCATTCATTTTTGCGGAGAAGTTATTTTCTAAACGCTTGTCATTTCCTCCATGTTTGGGGTTGGACATGTGGATGTTTTTGACTGATCAATACCAAGTATGTGCCAAGTGCTGCCCTCAAAATCCAACAGTAAACTTTAGGAAGCTCTCTTTGAACCTATGGGCTTCTTCCATGCCGATCCTCCCCCTGCTCCACCTACCTTCTCCTACTCTTCTCGTTTTTCTAACGTTTCTGTAAAACAGACCAAATGTCCCCCAAATCATGAAAACGCAAACTTCCAGACCACTGCTGTGATGCAACATGTGCTGAATCCTTCTGACTACTAATATCATTATAGCCATTGTGGAGAAAATAATTCCAGGTTTTACCTGGAAGTGTGGTCATACTTCCAGATTTTTCCTGAAAGATCTGATTAGTTGAACACGGCAGCTGAAGCCATGTGAAATCTATCATGTGCTCACTCTGATGTCTAATCGCCGTATTTTGTTCTGAACATTGCACATTAAAACTGCCACAGTGCTTATCCGCATGGGGCACATGTGACAGCAGCATGGTTTTCCTTGTGACAAGTCAGGCCAGGGGTCGGACTTAACATCACACCTCTGCAGGACGTGTTTGCTGTCACCAATGTCACGGTGGAGGAACGGCTCAGAGGGGTACAGACCCTGCATCATGCTGGGTTTAGGAGTTAAGACTGGCTATGTTAAATATTTCTCATAAGCAGTAACATCAGTTAACTTTCACAGCCTTGATTATTCACTCAAACTATTATTATTATAGTGGTTATAGTGATAGTGATTGTAAAATCACTTCCTTTTAATCCATGTCTGCATGCTGGACCCAGTTTTATTTCATACTTGGTTTCTGACGAAGAATTTAAATAAAAATGAATAATGGATAAGGTCTGGTATACAAAATATGTTCAGCACAAGGCACACAAATGACTTTATATGTCATATTCTTAAATTTATCTGGGATTAACCTTTTTAAGTTAAACAATTCAACATTTCTTTTGAAAAAACAGTTTAAAATAGTACTTTTTGCCTTATTCAACATGTTTATGTCTACAAAATTACATTTTCTTACATTCCAACTTGACTCATCTTTGATCATGCCATTAGTCACTCCACAGGGATGCATAAGAACATAGCCCATATAAAACACACTTAAATGGTGAATAAGATCCAGATGGGAGAAGGGAGATGCGAGAGGCCCTCTTGCTCACGCCCTCCTTTTAACTGAGCCTATAGTAGACAGAGAACAACATACTCCCTCTCCTTCCTCAAAAGTTACATAAACATAAACACATTTTGACCACCACATAAACAAAAAACAATTTGAAGATTTCTAACGTACGTTAGAAAAACTTTGAATATTGGGTAAAAATACAGAGTAAAACTAATAAATTGTAAAGTCTGGAAACCCTCTTAATTTGTGTTCTTGCCCCAGAGTGAGAAATTTCCCCATATTAGGGTGGTTTATCCCAAACTTGGTTCCAAATACAATGTATTCCAAATGTCTTCAAAATGCCAAACACAGTCTGTCTGGCTTTGATAAAGTTTGCTGTTAACAGGAAGTCATGGTGTACTCCTCTAAGTCTGAAAAATAGCCATCAGTTAAGTAGCTTAACACCATCCTCTAGTGGTTGCAGGAATACATTGCTGCAGCTTGCATTAGCAGAGCCTCTCCTATTTGACTCAATTAGTAAATTAAATAAAAAATATATCTTAACAAAAGAGAATTAAATGAATGTGGACACATAAGTTGTATGTATCAGCTATGGTCTCACCTCCTGTGTTTCTTTTTTACCATAGGAAAAGGGAATCAACCTGATGCACATCGAGTCCCGTCCGTCCCGGATGGACAAAGAAGAGTATGAGTTCTTTATCAGTGTTGACTCCACCTGTTCTCAGGCCCTAGATGAAGTTATTGACGGCTTGCGCACACAAATCAGTGGCCACGTGCATGAGCTATCACGCAACAAAAAGAAGGACACAGGTTAGTTATATGGATACTTATATAAACCTGCATTGGGGTCATACAAAAAAGAAAATTTTATGTTTACTAGTGCTTTAATGTTTTTTCTGTTTGTTATTTTGACTCATTATAAAAACTATGATTACCATTGTTTTATAAAATCTGTTATACAAATAATTTTTCCATGCGCTGCTCCGGGATGAAGTCTCTGAATGCACCCTCTGGTCGATGGTTAGACAAAGAGAGCTGTGTGATGCAGTCTGTCCTCCCCCACAGCCTTCTAAAACCTGAATGTTATAATAGATAACTTGAAATCCTCCACTAAAACCCTTAAATGCACATTTAAAAGATTAAACTGTCAATTTACTTCTACTTTACTTTACTACTCAAGCTATTTATTTTTTCCTTACTTCTTTTATTACTTTGTACTTATTACTGTGTACCTAATCTTACACTAGAGTGACAACATCTGCTTGCAAAAAAATTCCTTGAATGTGTTCATACTTGATGAATAAAACCAATTCAGAATTTTTGTTGTAAATTACTGACTTTGTCCTCACGTTTATTGATATTTAAAGAATGATGATAGTTAGAGCAATGCTAAATATAATTTAATATTTGTATAAAATGTGGGAGCTACAAAGATCTGAAAGCTAGCTTTTTTTTGCAAGTATCCTAGCCACAGCAAACTTTATGAAAAGCTAAAAAAAAAAACCAACAAATACAAACAAAAACAAACAAACACAAAAATCTATAGCATAATTTCTTTCTCCATGTTATTTTCCGGTTATTCATGCACATCTGACATCTTGGTAGTATATTTGGTTTTTCCACACAACTAATTAAAGTTGCACCTAACTTGATTCACTGTGCACAAACAAATGAAAACGCTAGCTAAATGTTAGCTAGCAATGGCGGTTAGCTAGTCTAGCATTTTCATAATTCTAAAAAAAGACAAAAAAAACAACACAAAAAGTAGAATTATATGAGGTAATTTGATTAAAGGGACCTTTCCTTTTAATTTTTATAAATGTTCCATTATGATCCCAATGTAAATATTAAACACCCATCCAAGATTTACAACTGTCATTGCTAAATGTGGGCTTTACCGCTAGAAGATCTGCAGACCATGAAGTTGAAATCTAACAGCAGTGATATTTTGGTCTTGACAAAATCAGAGCACCAACACTCACTTCCTTTGACTCAAACAACTAGCACAGCTAGGAGAAATCCAATAATACAGATACTAATAATACCACTAAAATGGTTCATTTATTAACTCTGGCTTGTGCTCAGTGTTGCAGCCAGACAGCCAGTGTCGCCTGACTGATGTCCTTTCACCTCCAGACCTTTCATTAGTTGTTTCCAGAAAGACATTAGTTTAGCTACTGAGGACCAACAGGCATGGTAAAAACAGAGCAAGTCTGTGTCTCACCACCAGACAAACATAGACAGGGAAAACTTGCCAAGGTCACATCAGGCTGAGATAGACAGGGCCACCAAGGATCCTTCTTTGGCCCCTGTGGAGACACTGTGGTCTGCTGGTCAGGGTCAAGTGGACGAGGGGATATTTACATCATGTTTTGCAGACAGCCTGTTTGTAGAGGAGCCTGGCAGGGGTCTGTTGTCTTGCCGGGGCCTCGGGCTGGACCACACTGCCCAAATGTAGATTAATGACTTGGCCCCAGTGAGTGCCATAAATCCAAATGAACAAGCAGATGCCCCCTCATGAACTGTTCTGCTGAGTGTCAAAAATGCCACAATACTGCAAAAAATCCTGGAGGCAAAATATGTACATTTCAGCATAATGATCATCAATTTCAATTTGTGCTGTAATCCTTTAAATCACTAAAGACAAAAAGAATATTCTAGCAATATTAAATTTTTTTAAAACATGAATAAAAACCACACATCTTTTTTCTTCCAGTGCCATGGTTCCCGAATGACATTCAGGATTTGGACCGCTTTGCCAACCAGATCCTCAGTTATGGCTCTGAGCTGGATGCTGACCACCCAGTAAGTTCTGACTCATCTGTCACCTTCTGGTTACCTCATCCTGCCCCTGTTTGTGTGTTTGTGTGAGTACATGTCCACTCACAACTACATGTCTCATGAAAGCAGAGCTGCGGAGATGACAGGACGCACTCTACCTTCTATTCTAATGGAAACTACACAAATTGATGTCATTGCTTTAATTGAGCCCCTATAATTATAGATAATTGCTCCCTTTTGCCACCACCATTAAAGCTAAATGTATTCATCTTAAGCTGAAAAACACTCTACAAAGGCTTCATTTGAATATGTATTTGCATGTTCTTATTGGAGACGGAGTGCATAATGCTGTCAAAGGCCGCAGGGTTTGGTCTTGGCAGAGGATTTCCACTCTTTGATTTAGCTGTGAGCTGCCAGACTGCGATCATGAGATCTAACATGGTTTTCTTTTGTGTGTGCCTGTGTGTGCATTTGTTTTCAGGGCTTCACAGATCCTGTGTACAGAGCCCGCAGAAAGGAGTTTGCTGACATCGCCTACAACTACAGACAGTAACTACATTTTTTATTCAATTTTAGGGAGTTAAAGCTGGAAAATGTAGCTCAAAAATGTGCATTTTCTTTTTGTGAAATATTTTTCAGAGGCATTACATAGAGCATCTAACCCAGGACAATGCCCATTAAGGGCTGAAGGCTACATCTAAAATACGTCATGCAAAAAAAGAAAAGTAACCATTCTTACGCCTTCAATGCCTGACCCAAATTGTGGTCATAATATTAAAATGTTTTAAATCTGACGTCTTTATTTGGGCCTTTAAAAAAAAAAAAAAAAAAGGATAAAATTAAATACAAATTTATAAAAATGCATATAATTACAATATATTACCATGTGATATGTAATTATTAGTGCAAAAGGTATCCACCAGGGGACAAAAGACAAGTATCAGATTGTATCCAAAAGCGTTTTCACCACATTTTAAGTTTTTACCATATGGTGATGCAGTAGGTCTCAGAAACTGTATATCAAATATGATACATTAGACGTTAAAGGGTTAACTTCTGAACATCGACTATGGTGCATTGTATTAAACAGACTAATTATTACTACTTAATAATATCTTTGAGTCCTCTGACTTCTATCTAATCTAATAAAGACATCTCATTGGTTTCAAAAAGTCTTCATAAGGTTCAATTCTGTCTTCTGTCAACTTTTTATTCATTTATTAGCTTAAAATAAATAACACTGTAGTAATTGCGTAAGCTAAATTCAGTCAGTTTTTCAAATCACGATGGCTTCAATTTGAAGCTTATGCATACTCTGAAACCTATTTCTATTTCTAAGAATTACAACTCAATCTAGGCAGCATTAAAAACTGTCTATTTACTGTGCCTCTGAACAAGCCATGACCTTACCAAGCTTTTTAAGGTGTAAGATGTTGATATTGCATTTGTCAGAGCTTATGTGTTTTGGGGTCTCTAAACATTTCCGTGACACTCCTTTCCAATTTTCACTCCAACAAAAATTATTTAGATATTTTGCTTTATGGAGAAAAAAAAGAAAGAAATATTTGATATCTTCTATGTCAAGGAAGCCCCATTCTGGTCCTCAAGAGCCACTGTCCTCCAGGTTTATAGATGTGTCCCTGCTTCAGCAAACCAGGTTGACAAATCATTAACAGCTTGGGCAAAACTTAATCAGTTGGGGAGGTTGATTTAATTTAAATCAGGTGTGCTGAAGCTGGGGAATATGCATTGTGGTCCTTTAAAACTGGAATTGGGCATCCCTGCTCTACTTAACTATATCCTATATACAGATAAAACATACTTAACTTTATCTGTGTCCCAGTGGCCAAATCATCCCCAAGGTGGAATATACAGAAGAGGAAACAGTCACATGGGGCACAGTGTTCAGGGAGCTGAAGACTCTGTACCCTACTCATGCCTGCCGGGAACACAATCGGGTCTTCCCCCTGCTGGAGAAATATTGTGGTTACAGGCCGGACAACATCCCACAGCTGGAGGACGTATCCCGCTTTCTCCAATGTATGTCCTGCTCTAACGCCACTTTCCACAGAAAGCATTTCTATTACACAATTACGATGAAGACATTTTTATCCATTAAGATCTGAAAACGATAACAAGAATTGTTTGCTCAAGATTATTGGTTTGATTCTTTTTAAAACCTGTGATAAAAGCAAGAGGTATTTCTTTGTCAGAGTTCAGGAAAGCCATTGCTGCATGAAAAATAATAATTGCAAGACTGGGCGCTAGCTTCAGTACTGTTTGACTATAATGTAGTAATTGTACAGTAGATTAAGTTGCCTATACTTAAGTAAAAAAAATTTAGTAAATACATCTTCCTTTGTTTAACAGCAAATATTGTACAATTACCAGTTTGTGTCTTTATAGCATGCTGTTCCCAGTAATTGCAATGCTGCTACTATGGGTAGGGAAGTAAAAAAAAAGAAAAAAAGAAGCATCTTTCATTAAATCTTTTTGAATAATTGCTTTAAATAGTTACTTTTATAATTTTCATCTTAAGGACACTCAGAAAATACTGGAAAACCTGTTTCATTTCCCTGCTGTATGTAAGGTTGGCCTGAATTTAGTTTACGTCAGGTGTTAGCTTGCTAGTGAGTTAACACAACTAGCATTAGCAGAAGTTGCTAAAAGACAGGCTTAATTTATGACTTAGTTACGTTATACAATGCAATTTCAGATCCAAACAGCACTAAAAACCAACAGAAAACAACAATGTTCTAATTATTTAACAAATGTTTTTTTATACAGGGCAAAAATAAGCTAATTAATTTGACTTGGTTTAAATATTAGACACTTACTAAGTTAAGTCTAAAAACCTTTTTTGTTTCTTTTCTAGTTTAAATAAAAAAAATTATATTAATCAATAAAGGTATTTAGCTTTTTCTATTGCATAACTAATGCAGCTAAACTTCAGCTTGCAGTTGCTAGCTTAAAAGCACTAAATATTTGACTTCAGTTTGTGTTTGCTTAAACTTCCTTTAACATAGATATAATTGTTGCAGAGTTAAAACCTGGAATGCAATATTAAAATAGAAATATAAAATGTATGTGAAACACCAGTAAAAACTGTTTGTTCTGCTATAATTTATCCTGTGATAATTTTACAAAAATATTATTTTACGTAGCTAATATAGGTAAAAGTTGAATTTTCTGCAAGTAAGCTGATAAAAATGTGTCATACATTGTTTTTACATAACATGTTTCATGATAATTCAGACAATCTTTGAAACATCACTGTGTGAGTGTAGAAGGCAAGACCTGTTCAAATGCCCTACTTCCTCTGTCTGCTCTTATTTAACGCTACTGGTCACTCATCCTCTTTCATCTCTTTGCTCATCCATTGCTCATCTGCAGCGTGCACAGGTTTCCGACTTCGCCCCGTAGCTGGCCTGCTCTCATCCCGGGACTTCCTGGCTGGGCTCGCCTTCCGTGTCTTCCATTCTACACAGTACATTCGTCATGGCTCCAAGCCCACATACACACCTGAGCCGTGAGTGTAGACTCTGGCATCTTTATATAACAGGAGAACATAAGCATGTGCAGTTAATGCAATGCCAATATTTCCAATGCAGAGATATCTGCCATGAGCTCCTGGGACATGCTCCTCTGTTTGCTGATCCTGGTTTTGCCCAGTTTTCACAGGTATTTGGCTTTTCAAAGCAGAAATAGTGAATTAAATTGGGAACGTTTGCATCTGATACATGCAGATTAGATGCATGATTTAAATTTAGTTATTTTTATTTAACAATCTATTTTTCTTATTCCACTCCTAACAGGAAATTGGTCTTGCATCTCTTGGTGCCCCTGATGAGTACATTGAGAAACTTGCTACAGTGAGTGGTTTTATACAGTTGAATGCTTAATACAAAAACAATTTTATATGAAATGATTATGGTTCTTGGAAAGATAATCAATCAGGCATTTTAAAAGCATGATTATATCACATACAATTAAACATACAAAAGTAAAAAATGAAGGGACTCTATATTTCAAAACCAGAGCACATAATTAAAACATTGCACACAATTTGGTAGTAAAGATGCCCCTTTAAATTTAAATGGTGTTGGATTCCACCTAACCATGTAGACAGACTTTTCTTTAGCTTTGTTTTTGTGGATTTTTTTCTTGCTTTTGATGTATGGATCACATTTTATGAACCCTGTGTATACCCAGGTGTACTGGTTCACTGTGGAGTTTGGCCTGTGTAAGCAAGGCTCCGAGATCAGGGCTTATGGAGCTGGCCTGCTTTCATCATTCGGAGAGCTGCAGGTAAGAAGAAGCTTAGTCACAAACTCCAAGAAATCAGTCAGTGACTCTGGACCCCCACAGCAGTGATATGCTGTTTGCTTCATGTGTGTAACGTGATATAACACATTAACGTTGTTGCACAAAGGCCGCAATGTGGGGAGTGGGTCCACTCAGATTCGGGTTTAATATGTCACTGGGGGAGTTGGCCTCACGGGCCAGCGGGGTTGCGGTAAAGTGGTTCACTGGGTAAGTGGAGGCAAAGAGAGGATGAGCAGCTCGCTATCGAGGTCACAGGTTACATCAGCTGCTGACAGCAGAGGATGTGCACTCTGCCAAATCCCCAGAATCATGCTGCACTTCCTGCTTACTTGCAGAAATATCAACACTCATTGAGAAATGTGAATCCATGTACTTAAAAAAAGAAAGATAAATACATCTTCTTCCTCTGTTCTTTTTTCAGTATAGTCTAACTGACAAGCCCAGACTCCAGCTGTTCGAGCCAGAGAAGACCTGCCTGCAGAAATACCCCATCACAGAGTACCAGCCTGTTTACTTTGTTGCTGAGAGCTTTGATGATGCCAAAGAGAAAGTCAGGTCAGTCACGCATTCTTTTTATTATTATTTTACAGTGTGTTTGCACAGGAGGGTTAGACTACTTGCTGAACTTGTCTGTTTGTCTACAGGAAATTTGCAGGGACTATCCCCAGGCCTTTCTCAGTACGTTACAACGCCTACACCCAGAGTATTGAAGTGCTGGACAACACTCAGCAACTCAGGAACCTGGCAGACTCCATCAACAGTATGCATCACTTCATCAGTTACTTTGTCTCCTGAGAGCTATTAACTTCTGCTTATTTATTAAAATATTGTAATATGAGACCAGGTAATGTGCTTTAAAATGGCCCATTACGATTAGGTGCGCAAATCTATCAGATGTATATAAGATATCTTCAGTATATTGCACCATAAGCTGTATGATGATCCCAACTTTTTCATCAGGCGTTCCAACCATGTATAACTGGTTATATATGGTAATATGTTTATATTATAAAAGGGGGAAAATAAAAAACACATTTACTCACTTTTTGTGCTTATAAAACAAAAACACTTGAAACCTAATGTAGCAAAATTTTTCTATTTAATACAAAAGGTGAAAAGAAAACAACAAAACCCTTAAATGGACCCTGATTGTAAACTGGTCATGCTTAAGTCTATAAAAAGCAGTGAGCTGTTCTTTTAAAGAATTAATTGACGTGCTCCTTGTTTTCATCAGTAATAGAAGTGGTAAAAAAAAACCCTTAAACTATTTTTAAACACCTTTTAATGATTATTTTTTCTTTTTTAGGTGAAATGGGAAAACTGTGTGAAGCCCTACGGAAACTGGAGTAACTGCACACCCAATCACATCTGATTTCTTCCCTCCTATATCAGTAAGGTTATTAGGCTGCTTGTGGTTCTGCTTGGATTGCTTAAAAAATAACTTTCTTCATATAAAAAATATGCAAATTAGACTAATTAGCATATATGTGTATACTAGCTATAGGAAGCCCCCTGTTTATTTTAGTGAATAAAACATAGCATCGTAGTTAGATGCATAAGGGAGTAAGCTAGTAAAGTTATTACTGTTAGCATGATACCTACATAAGTGTTACTGAACTTACTTTTCAGAATAAGTGTCCTTTCTTTTTTAAACCCCAAATCAGTGTTTGGCAAACACCTTTTGAATAACAAATGAATTTGAAATACAAGGTGAACACTTTACTTCAAATGTGATGCAGTAAGTAAACGCAATGATTTTTTTCTATGCTTAAAAACAAACTACATGTAATGAAACAAATAAACAATTATTCTCTTGGACTTTCAGTTATGCATCTCTTCATCCATTAACATCCACATACAAACAGAAAGTGTTTTGTCTGTTTAAGGCCATTATATCCAACAGGATAAAGGATTTGGCTGTAAGGCTGCTATAATACTCCTCCCTGAGACGCCACCTTACTCAGCCCGAAAGGATGACATGGGCCTCCCCTCCCGTGGGCTCACCACCTGCAGGAGGGGCCATAGGGGTCGGGTGC
>JBAMHW010000026.1:8113446-8130821 GCA_037177495.1 Rhadinocentrus ornatus
CTGTTCTTTAGCTGTCCTGAACATAAGCTTTCTCATAAAGGTACGTCTTGAGTCTAATCTTAAATGTAGAGACTGTGGATGGATGAGGTGGGAGAAAATACTGGATGGAAGAGACGGGAAGGGGATATAAATGGACGGATTAGAGAGAAGGAGGGAGGGATGGATGATGATGGGTGGAAAATGAATGAACGAGAGTGGGAGAACAGATGAGGGAGATAGAGGAAGGGTAGATGCTGAAAAAGTGGGAATGGATGGATAAAGAAGAGAGAAGATGGGCTGACTGGGTATGAGTGGTTCTGGTTGAGGTGAACAGGTCACCAGTTTAACTTGACTTATTCCCTGTCCGCAGTTATACTGGTTTACTGTGGAGTTTGGCCTCTGCAAGCAGAACGGTGCAGTGAAAGCTTACGGCGCTGGACTCCTCTCCTCTTACGGAGAACTTGTTGTGAGTGTGTACTTAGCTTGCACACGTGTATAGCTGAATTTGTTTTGTATGCTAACAGTCTTTCACCCCTCCTCGCAGTACGCTCTGTCCAACGAGCCGGAGTACAAGCCGTTTAACCCTGAGGAAACAGCCGTGCTGCCATACCAGGACCAAACCTACCAGCCGGTGTACTTTGTGTCTGAGAGCTTTGAGGATGCAAAAATGAAGCTAAGGTATTAAACTAGTATTTAATGAACTGCAGCATATCCTAAAACCTAAACTTAATTACCAACAGATATATTTTTCCCATGGAAAGGTTACTCCACCTTGAATTCAGAAGCTAATATTACTGACACGTAGCAGAAATAACTTTATGTTGACATTCTGCATAATTATCAACCATCCTCACTCATGCTCACATCCTTAATTTGCGAGAAATTTGAGAATTTTCTTGCATGAAGCACCTCTTCCAAAACAAGCTCAACATTTCAGTGGAATTATTTGATTTAAAAATGCCATATACCTACAAAAGTTAAATGTCTTTGTACGCTAGCAGCTGTGGTTTCCCGCAGATTCTGTCATAAGTCTTGAAAGTTACAGCACTAGTTGATTTGTAGCTGAGTTACATTACAGCAGAATTATTTCGTCCAAATGATTTCTAAATATCTTGAAACCCCTTGTCCGAGGAAAGTGAATTCCTTAGTCCAACAAATATGACAAGTTCCATTATCATTTATTAAAGCCGCACTACTGAACTTTGGTGCTCTCTACTAAAAGCTAATTCAGCATTCATCTTGCATCCTGTTTCTTCTCTGAGCTCTCTGTTGCTTGTAAAAGTCAACCCAGTGTTGACTCTTGTCCTATCTTTGCTCTGTCTCTTTCTTTTCCTCTCTTCCTCCAATAATGTCCTCTTGGGTTTCTTAGCTAAATTAGCCGTGGTGCATTTTTAAAACACCGAGCGCATTGATGTCCAGATGCTGACCTGAAATGGTGCTGTAAAGTGAAACACAGCTGTTACATGATGCTCCGGACTGGAACACAAAGTTTGGATTTTCAGAAGAGGCAATATACTTATCTTTCCAATTTTCTTTCTCACTGTATTTCAGATATGAAAATTTATAGAAAATGAAATAGTGCTTCACCATCACTTCAGCTTCCCTTTAAATATGCCATCAGCTTCTAAATGATGTTAATTTTGCTTGAAAATTCAGCTTCGTACAAAAAATGGATTGTTTTGTTTTTTCATTTAATTTCTTTCGAATATTTTGGTTTTATATATATATATATATATGTGTGTGTGTTATACATAGCAAGTCTTAATATATTCATCTAACATGTATTTACATAATAAGCTTGACACTAATTTAGTTATTCATTAGAGGATTTTACTATAATCATGATTCCATTCATTTTTCCTTTAGAATTAATAAAGCTATCATTCTTCGAAGGCAGTTTGTGGTTTTATTCGTAGTAACACATTGAAGACTCAGATTTTTGCAAAGCTCATTTTATTTTTTTCCAATTTAAATCCTCTTTTCAGCCTCTACTGGTGCCTCATTTCAAAGCTGATCTAAACCACTAACAGCCAAAAATTCCACACGGCACCTTTAATAATCAGTGACATTGAAGTTATGTGCTTATGTTTCTTCCCACAGAAAATACTCTGCCAACATCAAGCGTCCCTTTGCCGTTCGCTATGACCCTTTTACCTGCAGTGTGGAGGTTCTGGACCAGCCCAGCAAGATTCAAAATTCTCTGAGCAACATGAGGGAGGACTTGAGGACCCTTCACAGCGCCCTGGAGAAGCTCAGCTCATCTTAAGACCAGGATGTGATCTTGTATAGAGATCAGAAAGCCATGCTGGCAGAGAAGCTGACCGCATGTTTGGCCTGAGTAAAAAGTGCAGATAATACTAATGAACACAAAAAAATGTAGTCTTGTTTGTGCATATACTGTGAAGATGTAAAATAAAATAATAATAATAAACGTTTATTTTCCTGAAACTTTGTCCTCAAAACTTTGTTTAAAAAGAAAAGCAACAAAAAACAAAAAGAGTGGAGAAAGACAAGTTAAGAAGACTACAATACACAGATTGCAAACCATTTTCTAGTTTCTCAATCCAAACCGACTATTTCCATTTGGAAAACTCTTGGAAGCCATTTATCTTCATGTGTTGTTAAGCAAAGGGAAGGAGCTAATTATGAATGATTTAAGTATCATGTTCCCGTTGCTGGTCAAGGCCAGAGCCAGCACTGAGGCCCAGCACATGAGTGGGGCCAGGTCAGCGGGACCTCGCGGCCCACCACAGCACGGTCTGCAGAGCTGCGCTGCTGACAGGCTCTCTCCTCTCTATTTTCTTTCTGCATTCAACTGGAGAATTTAGCCCTCTGTGTTTTTGACAGATGGCCAGGGTTTTGATCCTAACGCGGGCGACAACGGATGTCAGAGCCGTTCACGTCAAAGCTTTGCCTCAAAAAACACAAATCACCTGCGGTATTTGTGACAGAACGGCATTGTCGAGGTCACAGGCTGCAAAACCTCCTTCCCACAATTCCACTGCACAGTAACTCAAGCCTTGACCTGACTTCTCATGAGAAAGCCTGGGCTTGCAGAGGTAGAAAGTAAAACACATCCTCAACTCAGACACTTTTTACTGATGTCAGGGCTATCCTTAAACCAAGCTTGTTGAGTCATTAGGTGCACTTTGTCCCCAGGCCCGAGAGTGACTGATTTATGGATCACCTACAGCCCATGAAAGCAAAGCTGGAGTCTTGATAAAAACGTCTCTTTCCTCTTGGACTCAAAGAAAAATGTGGAAACAACTTGTGGCTTTACTTAGTTTCAGATTGGGTGCATTTCTAAGAAAGTTGCTCTGCTCAATGAAACTGAAAGGATGAGGTATTGTTTCAGGAAAAAAATAAATAAAAGAATAAAAAATACAAGACTAAAAAAGTAACTTTGATCTGAAGCTTATCAAAGTTCATGATTACTCACTGCAAAAGAAAACCTAGACGACTACGACTGACAAAGACGCTGGGGTAAAATAATCGGGAGAAAATCTCACTTTGGTAGAATCGTTGGAATTATGAAACCAGCTCAGCTGCTTCCTGTGCTTAAACTAATTAAAAACTGGTAAATAAATGTGTGTAAGCAGGTAATTTAAGGTGTAACAATAGAATTTAAAGCTGTTGAATTCAACCCAAACATTTGGTCGAATATGCACAAAAAAGGTGACAAAGATAAAATAATTTTTCACTTAGTGACTTGGCTGCATAAAAATGCCTGGATGTCCCCTGCTGACAACAAAGATGAAAACTTACAGAATCCAGACATCAGTTTTCAAGTCTACCACAAGCGACAGAGACTTTGCCACATGGTACAAACTATTGATATGTCAGCCAAAATAGAAAGTTCACAGATGGCTAAAAATCCAGAAGGGGACACAGTCTTTAGATGAAACTAAGCTCAACCTGAATGATGGGAAGTAATAAAGGACAGAAAAGACCTGAATTACCTCATGATCGCAAACATATATTATATGTAAAACACACACAGGAACTGTGATGGCAGCCGGGCTACATAACAATCCCCGAACCTAATGTTCAGTTTTTTACTGCAACCACAGAATAATACTCATTCTTCGTGAACTGACGTCATCCCACTTTGGTTTCAGTTAAAGTGTGAATGCACAATACAAATCTGAACATGAAATTAAATGTGCTGACACCCAGTGGTCAAGTTAAAGATGACACCCTTCTTTAGCACCATTAACCCACAGCAACTCCTCTTCGTCAAGGTTCACCAACCGGCAGGATTTAGATATTTTCCTGCTACGACACACCTGACTCCAAATAACAGATCTTTAGCAGGCTTATGCAGAATTAGTCAAAAAGCCATTAGAGAAGTCAGGTGTGTTGCAGCAGGGAAACATCTACAATCCTGCAGGATAGTAAGCCTCAAGGATCAGGATTGATGATCCCTGCTCTACTTTCTTCCTCTTCTATGTGCCGTTATGTGGTAATGTGGCAGTTTTCCTGCGTTCCCACAGAGTAAATACATAACCGATTCATTCTAAGATAACACGAACTCTATTAAAAAAGGTACAAAGTTACCTCACAGCTACAATGTGCATAATGTATATATCAGCAGATCAGATGACCAACTCCACCGATCAAGATCAGCACAAATGGTTTCATTCTGGGAAAGCATTGCAAACAATTCAGCCGTGAGATTAATTCAAACACGGACCTCAAAGAGCTCTAATCTCTCCCTTTGTTTCCCTTCGTATCATTCTCCTCATTATTTTTGTTTGCTCGCTTTGTGTTAAGCCCGGGCTTAAAGTTGGCAGGGCCGCATAAGAATTATCTGAAGAGTGGGAGATTAGTAGAAGGTTGGTGAGGATTTTAAGGTGATCTGATCTCACTTTCATCCATTTCACAGTTTGTTATTAGTGCTCGCACAGACATGAGGGAACGAATCGCTTGTGAGGCACAAAAGCTTCATTGAGGTTACATCGAAGGTAGTTAGGAAGCACGGGGGCAGTGACATCTGAGGCCCGGCTTCCAGGGAAGAGGTAGAATCTCAGAGATGCTGATCATCTTGCAGACCATCAGATGGTGCCCTTGAGTCACTGGATTTAAGGAGCCTCTGAGATTCATGACGCATGTGTCAGAGCGATTTCCTCCTTGGCTTCTTTTCTCCTCTTTGGAGAGTGCACAGCAGAAAAATGGAAGCCTCCTTCTCTGACATCTTAAGTGCATCTGCTCCAGCACCACCTGCAACTAAAGCACAGCAAAACGCAGAGAGCAGAGACCGCATTGGACTTGTTCAAACAAAAAAGCTGAGCAGGAGAGCGGTAGCATGTTATGCTTTGCGGATGGTGGTGCACGTGTCCTGTCCAAGAAACATACAAGGCTGATGAACCGGTTCTGAAAGAGCGCCGTTCTCTGCTCACTCCACTCTGCCATGCAGATACATCGACACACAATACAACCTAGTGTTTCGGCCGAGTGGCTTACAATAAGGTGCTCTGTTAGAGGATACATTGATCCTGCACATCTGTGGAAACAAGTGATCAGCTGTCACCTCGAATGATTCATGATCAAGTTAATTAAATGAGCACCTCTTTGCAGCTTAGCTGGCATTACAGCGTGAGTGCTTTGAAAACTGAGAGGGTAGTTTCCCATGTGGCATTCTTGTGACGGTACAATAAGGCCTTGTTTGACTGGAGGGCACCGAAAGCTTCTGCCAAGAGAATGCGTTCCTCTCCTGTTTGGTCTGATAATAACTCTTCTCCTACCCCTTACTGCATCCCCGTTGGCTACTCAGTTTGCAAGGCCTGCTTTTTCCTTATCCTTACCCTGGGGATTTCAGAAACCAGGCGGAGATATTCTCTCAATATGATAAGTCTTTCATGGGTTGTTGAAGAAAAAACAGTGGGGTTAAAACACCTGCAGTAACGATGATCAAGTCAGCCGGTAATCTGGAGAGTTGGCCGAGACCCCTCACATTCCTTTGAACTGCAGCTCTGCTGGCAGGACATAACAGCTAATTTGAAAAAAGAAGATGAAAAAAAAGGAAGAAAAAAAAAATGCTCAGAAAACATCTCAGGCAGGCAGCCATTCATATCAACTTCCAAGCAAAATTGTAAATTTTCGGAAAAATATTTTATTGAACATTTGCTAAAACAGAGACAAAACATCCACCAAAAGACTGCTACATTTCAGTCATCCAAAAGCACAACTTCCTGTCGCTGCCAACCACACAGAGCGGTAGCGTCCGGTGCCAACTAAGGCCAGATCCCACTGGGGCCGATCCGATCATCACGGGCTGTAATGACATGAATCTTTCCTGAGCTGCAAAGAACTTAGAAAATATTTTAATCTGAACTTTGATAAGATCATACTGACCTGTGGGTGGCCAAGATGGTGGATAAGTAACTGACTACTGATCTTTCCTGGACATCCGGTGGTAGCAAAGAGGTTTTCATTGGCCCGAGACCATCTGAGGAGAAGAAAATCTTTATGTGTGGTCAGCTTTGAATTAAAAGAAGGTATAAAGCAGTTAGGATTAAGACCCTCATGACAAATCCTGCATCGTTTCTCCACCTCAGTAGACGTACACAGCTCTAATACTGATGAGAACCTGCTTCTTTTAGCCGGTTTACAACTGAACTTTCTCACCTGAACAGCCGAGCTTTGTCTTTATGTGCAGGTCTTTTCTCTTGTGGGTAACTGCAAACAATAAAAACATGAATTTGGTGCATCCCACATCAACAGATCAAGCTGCATCAGTTCTAAGCTTTTCCCCAACCTGGAGCGAGTTATGTCCCAGATAAGCCAGTCATTGCCTGCCACAGCACCCACTTTGATGGTGTTGGTGAGGCACCAGTCGGCCGACATGAGCGGCCCGCAGTCCAGTGATAAGATGGCCTGCTGGGTAACCAGGTCATAAAAACGAATCGTTCCCTTCTTCTCTGCCACCATTAACTAGAAAAGATGATGAGCCATAAGACAAACTTCAATGCAAAGACAGAGAGGATGCTTGACACCAGCAAGTACCAAAAGTTAAAACACACACTATTTGCCCTTTGTTCAAAACTGGACAGTACAGAAAGTGAGATTTTGAATCTTTAGCAGGTCCAAAGCTCTTGAATGCTCTGCCCCATCATATCACATGTGCACAATCAATTGAGCACTTTAAATCTCTTTAAAGACTATTTGCACTGGCTTTTAAAACGAGTGTGGGACTTTTTTTGTTCAACTTCTTGTTGTGGTTTTAGATGCTATGTTATCTTATTACTAAGTATCTCTTGTAAATTCTTTTTTTTTTTTACCTTAAATTTATTCTTATATTACTTATTTTTACACTATTAGACTGCAGATTTGTACAGCACTGTGGACACTATGTGTTGCTTAAATGTGCTATATAAATAAGCTTGAAACAGTCACAGTTGTCAAACATGTTGCTCTGGTTGTGGAGTTGTTGTCGGTGTTCTATCACTTTCTCAAGCCAGGAAAAAGTAAATTAAAAAAAAATGCTGTTAAAGGGTCAAATAAGGAATTTAGATTAAAAAAATTAAGGCGGATTTATACTCTGCGTGCAGTCGGCGAAGTTACACTGGTGTAAGTTACGCTGGTGAATTTGCTCTCGTACTCAAGCGTAGGGGGTACGCTTCATTTTGGTGTTGTGTTACAGTTTCTCCCTCTAATCTGAAGGTGGCAGCTGGGGTGGTATCGGCCGGTGAACTCACCAGGTCGGAGTTATTTTGATGGTTCACTTCAGTCCAGTAGTTATTTTTGTTTTGAAACAACAATAAAGTCCAGTATGGTTCAGTCTTTAGTAGCTTGTAGCCTCTCGTCAACTTAATCCACTGGTTATTGTTTTAAAAATGGTGGTTACCACACAAATTCAGCAAGAAGATCCAAGCAAGCTGATCCAAACTGACCAATCACAAGAGAGTACCTTCGCATAACCATCTGCGTAGCAGGGGTGCACGTCTGGTCTGGAAGAGGTGCGCGTTGAGCCTCTGCGGAGCCACGTGGCGCCTACGGCAATAACGCAGACATCACGTGGGTATAAATCCGCCTTTTAGAATTTTTTTTCTCTAATTTCTTCTTGGGTCGGGCTTTAAAGGGTTATGTGTGCATTGCAGAATCAGTGCAAAGTTGTAATAACGTATGATGTATGCAACTGGCTGCATACATCATACGTATGTATTTCTTGGAAGATTTTAAAAATGTAAAAACAATCAGCAGTGAATCACTGAGACTAAAACTTATCACTTTGAGCTAGTTATGGCAAACTGGGAAAATGTGAGAATCATAACTCGATGTCAAAACTAGTGGAAGGACCACTAGAGCCACCACAAAAGGAGACCTTGAGGTCCGCAACAGATGCAACACTTTTGGACAATCTGCACTTTACAGGTACACTGTTCCACCTGTACTAAGAAACACACAATATACACCGGTTTTAAATCTAATTTTAAAAACCTGCTTATTATCAACCAAAACTCTTCTCACAGCTGGTTAAACAATTACATTCACACATGTCGCTGTGTGTGGTATACGTCATTTCTTCTTATGTGTCTTGTCATGAGCAGGACATGTTTACATATATGCATGTATACGTGTGCTGAACTGTATACTTTATCACTGTGCAAGTGATTAGTAAGTAACTTTAGTGTTTGTGTTTTATCTGGTATTTTTATTATTATGCTCCAACCTCATGCACTTAAAATATGCAATTAAAAGACTTCTTGTAAACAAACTATCTTACTCGACTACTTTTACTGTTCCCTTGCTGATGTAACAGGAGAGTTGTTGCAGTATCACCTGGTACTGGAAGACAGTATGGCTTCAAAGATCAATATTTTCAATGTTCAAGTGTTCACTGAATCTATAGTAATGATTGTAGCCTGCAAGCATTTACCATTCAAATATAAAAAAAATCTTAGCTTTCCAACAGTGTTGTTTTTGGCAGGCATCAAAGTTTTATTCTTAGTCTTCAGGACAAAATGTTTATTAATTTTAGTCACATTTTAGTCATTTTTAAGTTTGGTAGTTTTAGTCAAGTTTTAGTCGATGAAAACTCAAAAAGGTTTTAGTCTAGTTTTAGCCCAAAAAAATAAAAAAGTATTAGTCTTTAACAAATAAATTTAGGTCAATAATACGTATTAAAAAGAGGAATCAAGGCTGATAGGTTATAACAAGTATTGCAATCCACAAAACAAGTTAACCTTAATGCTTTGCATAATAACCAGATCTTTTACTAGATTGAGAGCTTTAGCCGAGACTTTCCCATCAACAGGGATGCAAAGCTGCCGTGCTGTACTTCATTGCTGTTGGCCAGAAACCTGTTATTTCTATATTTCAGTTTGTTTAATGAACTATAATAGCAGATCTATAAGTACAACATATAGCAACATTGTGAGCTTGTTGTTTGGGTATTTTCATCAATAATTAGAAAATGAAAAGGAATGTTTTAGACTTAGAAGGTTTCCCAACCAGCAGTAGATACCCTCTGAGCTACTTAGGGTTAGGCATCGCACAGATAAAGTACTAACTGTGGAATCAAATACTCTAAAAAAGCAAAGAGCAACAACATCCTTTCTTTGGTAACCGTGGCTTCATTTCTGAGAATTTTCTAAAGTGCAATACTTAGGGTTGCCAACTTTCAAAAGTAAAAATAAGGGACGCCAACCACAGCTCCTGAAGGCCATGACCACCACGGCCCGACTTCCGTGCGGTGGGAAACCCGCAGCGGTGGGGTGTTTTATTTTGTGTCAGTGTTTCTAGTAAAGGGGTGATTTAAAAAAGCAATTAGTTATACTTAAAGCTTGAAATGTTTAATTACCAATGAACACATTGATTATTGTGCAACATTGATACTCCTGTATATTAAATAAATGATCATTCATTCGACTTTAAAAACTTGTCCTCCTAAATTCCAGACAGGGATGAATCGTGACATGATGTTCCACACCGGATCAGTCTCAGGAGATGATGGGGGATGAAGAACTGGACTCTGTTCTTCCTTCAGTTATGCTCTCCTGATGCATGTTTGATGTCAGACAGCCCACCCCGCGCCACTGAAAACACGCGCCGACACATTTTACAGTATGTCTAGTAAACACGAACGTTTTCTCTTTTAAGGACATGGTGGTGTATCGGGGCAGAGGACATTTTAAAAAGGCGCAGGTGCTGTGAGCAGTGCCGGTATGTGGCATCCGTCTCTAGGCAACCGTGACCGCAATACACTGGCAAAGACAACGAGTAGCACTCAGAGTACGGGACAAGAGACATCCCGTGTGGGACAATCCACTTTAGATAAAAAGACGAGATGTCCCGGCTAATACGGGACAGTTGGCAACCCTAGCAATAACCCACCCTGAACTTACACATGCCCAAAATATGAGCCATGGATGAGGAACACATATACTAGAACTGGTCTGTCAGTGGAATAATGATGGGTTATAGTTAAAATATGTCCATGTGAGTGTGAGTGAACGTGCACGCGGAGGAAAGCGTGCATCGGGAGTGAAGAAAGCGGAGGAGTGGTGTAAAAAGTATGAACGAGGATTCAGGCAGGACAGTAAATGCAGTCTTGCAATAAAGCCGTTTCTCAGCGCAACAGCTGCCTTCCTTTCCTCGTGTTTCACCCTGTTAACAAGTGTATAGAGGAGCTCAGGGAGTTAACCCTGAAGCAAATGCTACTTTGGTCCTGGAGAAGACGGATCTCCCCCGTGTCTTCCCACCACGGTCAGAAGAGGAGAACAGGAAAGGTTAACACATGAATGAATAAACTGCTTGTCTGTGCGTGTGCTGCACGTCTGGTGGTGGGCGTGGCCAAGGCGCAGCAGCATTGCTGACTGACAGATTGCGCTCAAAATAGGCAGAAAGGTTGTGGATTGTTAATGTCGGACAATCAGCCCTTGAACATTTTTTGTCTTGTTTAGTCAACGAAATCTCACAAACGTCTCGTCATGTTTTCATCATCAGAGAGCCATGTTTAGTTTGTCACTATCCACCAGATTAATGGAAAGCATTGGTGAAGAAGTTTAACTGAGTCATCATTTCCTGGTTCAAGTTTTAGCAGAACCACTAGGATCATTTTGTTGTTGCACAGACCACATGTGTACCCCAGCATGTTCCTTGTGCTCATGGGTTCATGAGCCATGCACATGGGTTAGAGTTAGATAGGATCTGTGCATTCACTGACTTGTTTTGCAATCCCCAAAATTGAGATACTTTAAGCCCAAATCACTTTGTTAGAAGGCTTTGTTTGCTGTTTATGCTATGAGATATACTTGGATGAGCAGGATCTCAGACTGTACACAAAAATATTGAGCAAATCTGAAAACAGTTAGGTTATCTCTGAAGCAGCAGAACAGCTGGCCTTTCTTTCCAGAACAGATAAAGTGGAAACTCTCCATGTTAGATTTTAAAGCAATAACAAACACATCCACTGTTGTTCAACACAGCTCAGGATCAGTCAGAATAAATCTCTAAAACAATACCATCCTACCTTAAAGACCTCCTCTGGATGCCAGCACACGCTTACGCCAGGAGAGCGAAGTCTGAAAACAGCGCTTTCATTTCCATCCAGGTCCCACACCCTGCAGACACACAGCAAGGAGCAAAATTAGCCATCAAAACATCCTCATTTGATGAACTTTGATTGCAGATTTTTACTAGAATTAACATGTTTTTATTGAAAGCATTCTGAGCATTCATACCAAAAACACTTCAGTTGTCTTGTTAAATACTAATTAACAATATTAAGAACTGATTTGGCTAAAATCCAAAAAATAAAACCCACTACCACTTAACTAAAATTGGGGATTTAGAGCAAACAGCTAAAAATAGCATCAGATTTTGAACCACCCTGATGTGCTTGCATAACACCAGAAAGAATTCACCTCCCAGAGCTTTCTTTGTTAGCGGGGCTAATTCGCAACCGTGACACACAACTCCTTGACACGGACAGGTATGATCCCAAAAGTTTCCTTGTTCACACACACTATACCCAACAATCCATTAAAAAAAACATCTGAAGAAACAATTAAAGTCTCCTTTTGCAACTTAAGACTAAATATAAGACTAAAATGTGGTGCAGTGACGGATTACATTCAAGTTCACGTTGCTCCTAATTTATCAAACTCCTGCCGTTTGTTTTGTGTGTGCGCACTAGATGGACAGAGACTTCGTGTTTTTCCAGAGGAATTTTTTTTTCTCCTCCTTAGATCTGGGCCTTCAGCTGAAAATAAAACCTTATATTGTATTCAGCAATCTAGAAATGAGTTGAAGAAAAGCAGTGGAAAGACTTTCATCAGTATCAAAATTCATTACAAAGGCAACTTAAGCAGATTTGAAGCCTATACTGGTCACTTTTGACTAAAACAGTGTAAACTCTGACATTTAAATGACAGCAAAAGCAGCTCAGACACTCCATGGCTGTAACAAATAGCTTGGTTGCAGACAGCTGTAGTTCCTGAGACCTGGATCTATAGCTAACCACAACTTAACGGTCCCTGAACTACAAGAAAAGGTGGGGATGGGGGCATGAGAGGGGAGCTGGAGCATGTTGTGCTTAGCGTCATGTTTCACTGTGGAAACACTGTCAAGACTTTCTGCACCATTAACAGAGAACAGAACTGAAAATCAGAAGCTGGGAACACACACACATACATGCACAAACATTCAGAAATAAAACAGTATGGACCTGCAAGTGTGGTCATCACTGACGGAAGCAATTTGTTTCCCCTCTGTGGGCTCAAACACCAAATGGTTAATGTAGCTGGTGTGACCCTCCATCACCTAGGCAATGGTACAGAAAACACAATTAGCAAACAAAAGCAGAAAATACACCATTTCAACTGTTCAATTAATGTTTTCAAGCAAACTTAGCTTCACTACACTGGCTGCAGCTGTGCCTTCTCTGTGTGCAGCTACATTTCCTGTGTCACTAACTACCAAATGTCAGCGCTAAGTACAGAAAGCTGGATGCCAAATGACAAGCACAGTTCTGCCCAATGTGCTCCAGATGTTGCACTACCTTGACTTCATGCCTATCCTGAAGATCAGAAGTCAGCAGGCGGAGCTTTCTGTCAGCTGCCGTGGTGCACAATCTGCAGCGAGAGAACAAGAAGAAAGAGAAGATATAACAATAAACAAGGAGGGAACATAAAAACACACCAATGACAGACAAAATCTCTCTTTGCACACATTCCTGCAACCGTGTAGACTGACACCTCTGGATGAGAGCGTGTGTGTCTGGCAGAAACTTGGACTGTGATCAGTAGAAACACTGCCAGGGAGATTCTAATTGCGAGCAAAGATAAACAAGAAGAAAAACAAGATTGCTCACGCCATTTACGCACGGCTTTGTTTAAAAACCTGTGCAGAGTCAGGCAGAGGACTTTCCCCTCTAATCAGCCCCAGTATATACCAGCGCCTGCAATTATTCACACAATTACACTAACTCACTTATGACAAGAAAAACACACACGTATCACCAGAATAAACAGACAGCGGTTCACACATTTTCAGTCGCAGGCCAGATGGATTTGGCATGATGTCACTAAAAACACCCTTAACACACTTCAGGCTGCAGTAGACTAGATTATATTAAGACAGGCTCTCTAACCCAACTAACTACTGTTTGTTTTAAAGCAAGAAGCACAAAATCTCTCTTCCACCTTATTTTTTTAATTTAACAGAAAGAAAAAAGTTTCGTTACAAAGAAAAACATTTTCAGAACCAATAATTTTGTTTTGTTTTAAAGCAGTTTAGACATGAGAAATAATACTATATAAATTTAATCCATTATTAAATTTATATAGTGCTTTTCAAGCTTTTCATCAGAAGGTACACTGTGGTTATGAAGGGATGGACATGGTCAGCAACAACACCTGTAGACCATGCCACGTTGATACTAAGGGGCCCAAATTGTGGCAAGAAAATATCTTTGCTGACAGGAATTCGTCTTCTACTGCTTTAGCCCATCTGGTTGGACATGTTGTGTATTCAGATGCTTTTTGGCACATCTTGGTTTAACTAGTAGTACCTATGCTCCTCTCCCAGATAACTGCTGCTTACTGGATATTTTCTTTTCTCAGACCATTCTCGGTAAACCCTAGAGATGGTTGTGTGTGAGAATCCCAGTAGATCAGCAGTTTCTGAACTACTCAGACCAACAACCATGCCATGTTCAAAGTGACATAAATCTCCTTTCTTCCTTATTCTGATGCTCTGCTTGAACTTCAGGAAGTTGTTTTGACCATGTCTACATGCCATGTGATTGGCTGATTATATTTAGCATTAACAAGCAACTAAACTTGCTCCTAATGAAGGGAATGTCCAGCTTCTGGAAGCCTGCTGAGGGTTTCCTCAAAGCAACATCAATCAACCGGTGCAGACAGAAAATTGATCAAGGTTGAGGAAAAGCATTTAATTCATTTATATTTTTGGTTTAGATTTTATTTTCTTCGTATTGTATTTGTTGTTACCATAATCTATTCTTCCAAACCCATCCTAGACTTTGAGAGGAATGCTGTGTACACTTTGTTGGGATTCTGTGCCAGGAACAGATGACCACATCTGGAAACTGAAAAGAAAAAAAAAAGAAACTAATTTCCAAAGAGAACTTTTAATGTTCTTCTTCTTTTATAATTAGAAGTCACTAGAAAAAAAAATCTCACAACTACTCAATTAAATCGTCCCGAAAATTGAAAAAATAAAGCAATAAGACGAGTAATTCAAGTTCTTGTGCTGATGGATGGAGGATATCTCGATAGAGGATAGATGATTAATACATGCATGGATGGATGGATATAGATGGTGCGTTTTGGCTCGCAGGAATTATGCTGACAGTCTTTAGCCTCATTAAGTAGATCACAAACATGTTTGTGCAGATTTTGAAACGGTTGCTTTAGTTTTGCGTCATCAGTAAATAGACAATGGTGGGCCTAATTTATCATGGTCCATTTTATTCTATAGCTCAGTGGTTCCCAACCTGGGGTCTGTAACCCCCAAGGGGGTCTCCCAAAGAGCATAGGTCCGTGAAGTTTTGAACGTTGGAGCCATTGTAATTAATGTCCACAAATTGTTCTTATTTAAAGGGGAAAAAGTAAGGCTTTATGTTGTTCATTTAACGTTACTTTTATCAAAGGACTGGACTTAACCAGAATACATTTTATATGGTGAGAATCTCACTTTTGAAAGCCTAAAAGCGATCATGGTTTCAGCACAGGGTGGAGCAGGGGGTCCATGGCATTTTAGTATATGCATGAAGGGTTGGGTACAACTGCTATATCTGACCTGAAAAACCATGACGTTAAGCTCGAATATGCCTCAGAAATAGTCCTAATTCATCGTTATAGTATGAGGCACACAGGAAAGTCAGGAAAAGAGAGTCAGGGACAATGGAATTGTTTTGGATAAATCTTTCCTCCATCAGGCAACTACAAGGATCCAACTACGAAGTCTGTTCTGTGCAAACTGCTCCATATATGTTCAAGGTTTATAATTTACAGATCACTGCTGATTCTCGTTTCTCTGGTTATTCACCTTGTAATCATATCTGTGGGAAACCCACAGACTGTGAACTGCTCTATCTCTGGTTACAATCTAGCTAAAGCCCTTTCCTTCATTGTATCCCCATCATTGTCTCTTTTTTGTGGTCATCTCTCTCAGAAAAGCCTGTTATTGAGCGTATTGGCCACTGTATTTACTACTTGACAACCAAGATTGAAAAATGAGTGTGTGGAGTGGAAGTCTGTGGTTTCAATAGTCTTCAGATAGTTCTCAATGCAAGCTGCTGCGGTGGCAGTTCGAGCCCCCTCTGGCCCTCTTTAAGCCTGTGAGAACGTTATACTTTTCCTGGAAGGCACAGCTACGTGCCGACTGAAGGGAGGGATGGAACCTGAGTGGGAAATCATCAGCGCAATAATATGTGCGCACGTCACAGGGCTGGCTCAACGGTCCTGTGGAGTAAACCACAGAAGGCCAAGGAATTATCGCTGCCTTTCCTTTTCAATTACAAAAAGCCTAAACACCTCCGGGGGGAACTGCAAAGCATTCCCAACCACCGTTCCAATTAGGCAGAAACGCTCTGCTTTCTAACAATCTTTAGTTAGGCTACTTCCCTCCAGTCCAAAGCCACCTGAAACAACTTGGCTCACATCCTGACAGCTGCAGTGTGACAGCAAGAAGTGGTGATGACTACATTCACACAGCAAGACTGCTGTGCTTTCTTAGAAAAATTACCCTGTTATGTTAAAGACACAGATGTCATGTTTCTAATGCGGAAGCGAAGCATGGCTTGACACCCTCTAATCCTACTACAACAGTCTGATGACTTCTTACATAACAAGAGGCACTTGAGCTGCAGACGTCCCACTGCACATTTTTCATTAAAAATAGACAGCACATCAAAAAAGGTCAAGGCACCTAAATTAGATGAGGTTCATTGGGTGCTAAAAAGAAATATATGTAGCAAATACTGAAGAGCAACAATAAAATTAAGCTACATCTGTCTTCATTAACAAACAAGACAGATTCTTAAAGTATTCAACTAATGCTGGGTTTACATCAAAAGATTTGCAAAATACTTTAGAAAACTACCAGCTCACACCAGCTCACATCTAAAGACAAATGTTTATAGCTTTACGTCTCAGCTTAAGTCTCAGACTGAGATTTGACAAAGACTGAATCCCTATTTACAAGACTAAAACTAGATTCTTTTAGCATTTTTTGGGATTTGTTGGACAGTTAATTTGGAAGAGGGCTGATCTGCCCACAACAAAGCAAACAAGGGGAGAGTTTCCGTCCAGGATCAACAGGAAATTACATCATTATTAAGCGTGACTGCATCTTCACCAGGTGTTACAGCGACTCATCATAATCTGGAGAGATGAATGAGTTTTCTATTCTTCTCTCATTTGTTGGATGATTATACTGTAACACATAAATGATCCACAGCAGACATTTACTTCTTAATAACCATCCGCTCCTCTTTCGGAACGATCCACCTACAACGTTTCATCACCGCTTCTTGTTCTTCTATTTTCCTTTCTTTTTCCCCCTTTTTTGCCAGTTTTATTTGTTTTTGTTTGTTTTGTTTTTTTACCGGTGTTCTGTCAGGATTCCTGTTTCAGCTTTTCTCAGAGCTCATCTAATGGTTGTTGATCATGTTTCGTCACTGCAACTTGCGAAAATATCAAACATGTTTTGATATACATACATACAAACATACACATATACATATATACAGTGAGGAAAGTAAGTATTTGAACACCCTGCTATTTTGCAAGTTCTACCACTTAGAAATCTTTAAAAAGTCCACCTGCACTTCACGTATTATCCTAAATCAGAAGCACCTGTTTAAGGTCGATAGCTGCATAAAGACACCTGTCCACCCCATACAATCAGTAAGACTCCAACTACTA
>JBAMHW010000026.1:8132611-8150780 GCA_037177495.1 Rhadinocentrus ornatus
AGGCTACTGTACCAAATATTAACATTGATTTTCTCAGGTGTTCAAATACTTATTTGCAGCTGTTTCATACAAATAAAATGTTATAAAATCACACGTTGTGATTTCAAGACATTTTTTTTTAATTATGTCTCTCACAGTGGACATGCACCTTCGATGAAAATTTCAGACCCCTCAAAGATTTCTAAGAGGGAGAATTAATTCCTGTTAAGCCCTAGTGCACCGGCTGGAAAACAACAGAGCCTCAGAACGTGTTTTTCTTTTCTTTTTTTCCACTGTCTGTGTTAACGTTCACTGAAGTTTTTAATCCCTTTTTACATTAGATGATCATTTTATTAGTAATAATCAGTTCAATATTTCATAAAATCTAGATCTACAAAAAAGTCTTATCTGTGCCCCCTGGTCAGTGCTCCTGCCTGGCCCCCGCATTAGAAACCTTTCTACACCCGCCCCTTCATTGCTGAAGTATAAACCTGGTCTATCACCAGCCAACTACTGTTACAGAAGGTTCCTGCCAAAAACAATCATTTTGGGTAAATATATGACGGTGTGAACCATCAACCGCTAGTTTCCTCCTCCTCAGCTAAACAATTAACAAACGCAATGAGAGAAAAGTTAATCAGCCGAACAAGTCACGCATGCGTTAATTGCGTTAAAAACATGAACGCCGCCATTTACGCATTGTTTTTGACAGCCCTAATTATTATATTATAGTATATTGTGATATTTAATACTTTAAAACCAAAACATTGAGCCTTTTCTGTTTTAAACTCTGCTGCCATGACACACTGTAGTACACAGCGATAAGAATGAAAAATGATAATAAAACACAGGCGAGAATTTCTAATAAGATCAGTATTAAGCCCATGTGCAGCTGAAAGGCATGGCCTTTAGAATTAAAGAGAAATAAACATACAGAGATTTTGTCAAATAAAATGGCTTCCTACATAAAAATGTGCTCTTACAGCCAACTTTGACTCTAATTGGATACTTTAAAGCAAAATGTTTGCCCTTATACAATAACAGAGGAGCACTTGAGAAGCCAAAGTGCTCTTGTGGTTGATGTTACAGCAAAAATAAACATGAACTGCACATGGATATCATTTTCTTTTTGCCTGACACTGTTGTACAGTGGATACATACTGTGTGTGGGCCACATAACCACCAGAGTATTTTGTTTTTTCTCCAACTATCAGTCCTCTCTTTTGATTTCTTTGGTCCTTTTTACTCATTTTAAATTTGGGCTATTGAATAACACATAATAATATAATAATATAGTATCCTGTTACTAATCAAAACAAGTAAAATAGCATCAAGTCAGAAGGCGATACCTGATATTTGGTATCCTGTCCAGTCGAGACTCGGGGCTCCACGCCAGAGCATCAACACGCAATTCGTGATGAAAAGCTCGAAGAACACAGAATTCAACTCCTTCCACCTCCATATCTTCCTCCTATGGTAGCAAATTTAAGTTCATAAGAGAAGGACAACACTGTGCAGAGGATAAATCAGGTAGTGTGAAGCTTTATTTCTAACCTGGAAGAGGCAGGTGCCCACCACCACAAACTGGTTTCCACCGTAGGCAAGGAGAGAGGCATGGGTACCTGAACTAAAAGGACTGAATTCTACCACATGGACATAGTCCTCACATGTCACTGTGTAGCTGGGACTGCGAGTTGAGTCTTCCTGCATGTTGTACGTACTAGTGACGGTGGCTTCAGATTAAAGCTTCCACTGTAACATACCAGAATAGTGAAAAGACGAGATAGTTGGGTCACCTGATAATGTGTAGTTCATCCTTGAACCTACATTAAAGTTGTCCTGTGAAGTCTTGTGAATGGATCAGATCCAGCACATCTCACAGATCCATGATCACACTGAGATGTAGGGACGCAAGAGGACAAGTAAATATCATGAACTCTTTATAATGTTGCTCAAACCACTCCACAACAATGTTTGTGTCGTGGTGGCATCCTGCTGAAAGAGGTCACTGTCAGTAGTTGAAGGGCTCTGCAGCACTGCAACATCCATATGAATGCTAAGACCAAATGTAGAAAGCGGATGATTGCACACATACATCCAGCCGTCCAAATTAACACTAATTTGGATATTAATTTGACGATATTGCCAAATCATTTATATTAAATGCCTTTAATTTTCATGGCTGTGGTGGGGATTTGACACTTGCACAGATATAATTAACACATTTTGTTTATTTTATTTTCTTTATTGTGTTATAATACTTCATTATATGAACTTTATAAAATATATTTGGCTCATGAAGATACCTATTTATTGTCCTAGCTTTCAGCTTGTGACCATAAGTTGTTTGTTTAATTTAATAATAATGCGGCAAATTTTTTTATGAGACAAAAATTGTAACATTGAAATAAATATGTACACATTTTGAAATAGCCACACACTTTAAGTTTTCGTTAGGATGCTTGGAAAGAACCCCAAGACCATATAATATTACAATATTTGCTTGTTTTACGGATGTTTGCTGTCCCATGCACGTATGACACAGCTTAAACATTTATACAAAACTATATTTGTCACCCTTTAATTCGGCAAACATAAAATACACATATTACTCAAGATGCTTGACGTAAACCACCCGAGAGAAGTAAAACGTGACAGTCGTTAGCTTAATTAGCCAAACAAAACTTATCTCGCTAATTTTTCAACAATTTACGCCCAAAGGGAAGGATTATTAGTTCATCTTTACTAATGAAAGTCTGTGTAAACTCTGAATACCAAAAATATCCATATACATTACCACTTTGTTTTCAATGTAATCCTTGAATCAAACGCTGCGCGGGTTTAATGTGTTTTAAAGCTCTTCCGGGTACGTCTCGGAATGTACCACTGCGTGAAAGTGACCGAGGGGGGTTGGGAAAACTTAAATGAAAACATTGAGATATTTAAGCAACATGCGGAAAAATAATTGTAATAAATAATTTTTAAATAAATGTTAATATTGTTTTATGGTAATAAGCAATAATTTATACATTTTGTGGCATCTAAACAATACTTCATTTATTGGTGATAGCCTGCTGCTGGCTACTGAAAGTTGATTGGATGCAAAGCAGGAATCGTCATCGTCAATTTAAATTTGAAAAAAGTAGTGTCGTGGACGTGCTCTTGAATCCGGAACAAAAAAAAGGTTAGAAATGATTTATCCAGGGTTTTCCCATTATTCTTCTTTACTCATTGGTATGCGTATAGCTTAAGCTGATAAACTGACGCCTTCGCGTATTTTTTTAAAATGAAATAAAATCAACTTAATCCAAAAATTGCTTGCCATCGCCTGCAAGAATGGTGGTTTTATTTTCTATGATCGTGGAAAGAAATTAATTAATTGACTGTAAATTACTATTCATTTTGGTTTTCATTTAGAGTCGTTGCAAGAACCTAATTTAAATTGTATATGCTTGCATTTGCCCTACTGCTCTAACCCAACTTGTGTTGTTATATCAGATTCAAGGAGTGTCTCGTGTTACTTCTGTTTTAGGAACAATGGAAGCTTTAGAAGACAATCTCAAGCTAATGGTGAAAACCTTCAGGAGGGAGTGCCACAGGGTTTTACAGTCTGAGAGGACCACTATTCATGGGGCTGATAGTATGCTGATGGTTTTGCAATTGGCTATGGCTGAGGTGAACAAAGAGGTGAGGTACATCCCCTTTTCATAAAACTAATTCTTATCAATTCAGATCTGATTTATTGTCACTAAAAAAGTTACCTTTGAGGGCATGAAGTTTCCAAACACAAATAGTGAACAAACATGAAAACAATTTATAACAGCAATTGTGATATTAAAATGTAAAAAAAGTGCTGAAATACACAATGTCATTGCACCTTGAATTAGACAATTAGACTATTAACCTTCCATTTCTTATAAAGTAGCTGCCAAGGACTCCTTCAGTACACAGTTGAATGGGAAATCTGTTTTGCTCATAGCAAACTTGCAGTGCATTCAGTCAAACAGAGATGAAAATAAACTAAAATAACATAATTAAAATAGTGAAATATGTTTCTTGATCTGCTGATTCTTGTTGTAAGTTATCCTCTGGCCAAAAAGCCAGAATGTAGGAGCCATGTTCACATCATCATCACCGCATAGTTCAATTGAACCATCATGCAGACTGTCATCACGTCCATAACTGATGACATTACCACAGCTTTCCGACTGAGACCTCTCATGGCTTATTTTTGGACTGTTGCAGAAGGTCTTTCTTCTTTTTAACTGATTGGTTCCAGGCTGTTAGTAATTACGAGGGCTGCTTTCACTATATTCTCTCCTCCTGTGACAGCACGGCGGAGAGTTCAAAGTGGTTCTGAGTGATGTCCTGATGGCCTGGAAACACTTATTGTTAGACAAACTTCACCTGCCACCACCCAGCTCTGCACGCTTGGAGAACTATGATCTCATCCTGGAGGCATACGAGTCTTTCCTAAAACGCTCCAACACCGTGGACCTGGTTGATATCTTCTCCATGTACAAAAAGCTGAGAGCAGTGAACTCCGATCCAGAGGAGCCCGTGAGCCCGGTGAGCAGAAGCTGGATGAAATCAGATGATAATGATGATGTTGATTGTGGAAGATCGGATTGGCTACTGAATTAGAGATGAAGTTGATTTATCTTTCTAATACTTTTGCCAAGATCCAGTTGTTTGACTTCCTATCAGGCAACACTGAGGTCCCAGAGTTGCCTGACTCCTCAGTCCCATCAACACCATCTAGTAAAAGCAGGCCTTGCAGCTTACAGGTAGGCCCAATCACACTTCTCTAGTTTAATAAAAGGTGCAGTTTATTTCACGAACTCTCTTGAGAAAATTCACTTTTTCCACTTTGCCTTCTACCGTCATCTAAAGTTGTTTTAGTAATATGAAATGCTTTTCCCCTTGCAGGCAAAAAAATCATGCTTTTTAGTTTTCCAGCCTTTTCAGGGTGCTTATTTTTTCTGTCTGGAATCCGTCCTGCTCTTATTGACAGGAACTCTATATCATATAACTCAGATTTAAGACTGCAATATGAATTCAATTACCGCACAGATGTTTAAAACACAATGTGGTCTGTAACGCAGTCTCCTTCCTCTTCTGTCACTTGCTAATTTATGAGATTTTAGTGAAGGCTTGCTGCTGTATTACCAATTATCCTATGATGTAATCTTTAGGGAGTTAAAATACAGGCTGCTGTTTTCTGTGGTTTTGCTCATACTGTGAAGCTACTGTTTTGTTTTGGTGGTCGGTACATGATAATATATTTTTCCAAAGTAGTAACTGAGCATTTAGAGAAACAATAAGTAGCTATTTATAAAAGAGCTGGGTGAGAGGAGATATCACTCGTGCCTGTCAATAATAAATCCTGCATTTAAACAACTCCTAAAATAATTAAATGTGTCTTTTACATTATCTGTAATTGGGAATAAACATGAAAAGCTATAGCTAGAATTTTGTTGCTGCCAGGTTAGCTTTTCCTTAACCTGCTACACATTGCAGTATGTTACTGAATGATATACAAATTAATCACTATCTCAAAATAAGACAATATTGCCTTCTCCTATTTTGTTTTTCACTAAAATGTGTGTGCTAAAACGCTATGCTTTCTGTATGTAAGCAGGTAAAAATGGCAGTGAGGCGAGTTTTCTGCTCATATCTGAGTTTGCTTGTAAACTCCAAGAATGACATGGCCTTAGCAAACACCCTTGATGTCCCCAGTCGCATACTTGGTCGACAGGCATTTACTGACATCAAGCACGCTGCGCATAGCAGCAAAGCTTCTCTCTTTTTGGTAAGAAACCTCCACACAGATTCTATTTTGTGTATGATTTCATCTCTTATGTATTAGCACTTTATGTGACTTAAAAAACTAACGCTGGAGTAATCTTCTCTGCTGCAACATTTAAGTCTCTTTAATATTTTTTGCAGACTGTGACATCTTTCATTAGGGCCATCCAGCTTGGAGGGAAGGGCTATGCTCCTGCAGAGTCTGATCCACTGAGGAAACATATGAAAGGGCTGTCTGACTATGTCCAGTTTCTAGACAACCTGGAAGAAATGCTGGGGGAAATTCCTGACACAAGGTACACAACAAGCTCAATCCAGGCTTCCCATCATTCCATATCTTATTGATGGGTTTGAGGTATTGCCTTTGACACAATTAGATTACATTAGATGTGATTACAGAGACTACCATAGTCTGATATAAAGAGAGGTTATATTCCAGTTTTGAATAGAAGCTGCAAAGTTCTTAAATCAATGATAACTTGAAATAAAGGTAATCCAAATAAATGTAATATGCAATACGAATATGCAAATATGAATAATTTAGTCTTCACTGCTTTGGCATAAGTTAAAATGGTACTCTGCCTGTTTCAGATTAAACCACAGCTAGCCATAGTCACCTTGGCTTTGCATAAACCAGGAACAGATCAAAGATGCTACCATTACCTTTGCCATTACCTTAAACAATTTGTTAATTGGTACATTTGTACACTGGTTCTCGGACAAAACCAGCAACATGTTGCAAATTCTTTCAGTTTGCGTTATTTATGCCAAGCTAAGCTAAGATATTCTAATCATTGCTCAAGTTTAGCTTCATTGTCATAGTAGCCTATAAAGCACATCACAAAATGAGCTGGTAAATAAGCTGTGGGAAGGTTTTATTTCTTATGGAAAGAGGAGCTGTTACATTATATTTCCTGTATTTGTGCTATGTCAGCATATGCTAACTTGCTGTCTTCCAAGACATAACTAAAATACAGACATGAAAGTTCAGTTGTTTGGCAGAACTTAATAACCATTTCACTGTTTCACCACTTCCTTACTTTCTGTTAAGCTAAGCTAACCTAACCATAGCTCTGGATTATTTTTTCAGATATAGAAATTATATTAAATTAAAAACTTTATTTACCCCAGAATAGAAATTATAAAATTGTAGTTCTTATTTTTTTTTAATTTAGTCAAGTAAAATCCATTTTAATTCTTGTTCAACACAGACAGCAATGACTGTTAAATCATATAACTTGCGCAAAGAAAACTAACATAAAAACAAATATAATGAAAAACAGAATCATGTTTTTTTAGTTGATAATATAAAAATAAAAACACTGTTAATTTCTGTTGGGATATATCGTTTATATGTTGTTGTTAATCCCAAGCAATGTAGTGATATTTTCCATTTATAATTCTACATCAGAAATTCTGAGGCATCTGAAATTGGCTGAAGTCAAATACAGTAAAAGTTATGATAAAAATTTTCTTTCAATTGCTTCATTGGCTTTTCACGTTCAGGTTAAATTCTGTTTCCTCCCTGATGCCATTACAGCTCTTGTGAGTCCACTTCCATCCTAAAAGCTGAACTGAACACAGCTCTGTGTGGGAGGGGCATCCTGCTACAACTGGTGGGAATATTTTCCTTTTGGTGCATTAGCCTGGTGGACACCTGTGCACTGAAATCACACCTGTGATCATAAAAACCACCTGTGCTACTGCGGCTTATTATTTCCTTTAAATCCCTATAATGACTCCCATCTAAGCTCCTCATGATAACATTTGGATTGCTAAAGCATGTTCATTTTACTACATCAAAGCCTGTCTTTATTTGGTTGGCTTACTTTGATGATCAAACCTTAAGCTCTACAGATCACTCTCCATACCATTACAGATTATTTTGGATGCTGAGGCATTTGGCTCCACAACAAAAGTGGTTATCAGAAATGATTTAGCAGTTCAATCATGTGTGCTTTGAGGGGGAAGCTCTTGAAGGCACCCTTTGTAGCAGTCACAGTAGCAACATTAGCTACACCCACTCGAGCCATAACAACACATTGTGATGTTTGTGCAGTATGTGTTCAACTCTTGCTGCTCTTCTGAGGGTTCTCAATTCATGGAAGCTGATGAGAGAGCTCCCGTCTAATGAGACGCTGATTGACTCAGCCTGCATGTGTCTTTCAACAGGCAGTGCCTTTACACTCTCAGTGGAGTACTGTATTTCCTCATACAAACACCTTCTGCAGTGAGTTCAGGGCCCCTTGTTCAGCGAACATCTGTTTTCCCAAATGATTCTGTTACTGAGCCCTGCTTGCTCACATCAGCGCTGGGTCAGAGTTGGGTCAGAGTCCACCTTACTGCCGTCTTTTCTACATGCTTTAATGCACTTGACTTTTAGAAATCTACAGAAGTCATATGTTGCTGGAAGAAAACATCCCCATAAAATAGGGCTGGGCAATTAATCGAATTTTAATTACAATTACGATCTGGGTTTTCAACGATCATAAAAATGAAATGGTCCGCTTATTTTGCTCCTTCACAGTTTACTCTTGTGCTGTTTTCAGTTGCAAATCGAGCATCACTGGCATTGCTGCGCTGCGCTCTGCTGCAGACTCCTCCCACAGCTGCAGACTCCTCCCACAGCCGCAGCCTCTTTGGTTTAATTCAACTCCAGATGCAAACACTTCTCAAGTTATGGGCTGGACACACGGGAACACACTATTTTAATCGAGTGTCTCTCCCTGCCCCGTATAATGAGGGTGTTGTGAAGGACGTGGCTACAGTCCAGTGTTTCGCCACCGGTCATGCCGCACCATAGAGCCGTATATGACGCAGATTTCAACGCAAAAACGAAATGTCTCCAGTCTCATTTATTCCAGATCACACTGGGCAGAACATAGCTGCTGCTGGTCTGAGACAAATATAGCTACTGGAACCTAGTGGAAAGAAACTAGTCTGTATTACCACAGACAACCCCCCACGGGTCATTTTCTTTCTCCAATCGTGTTAGATAATCGAGATCTCAATATCAATCAAAATAATCGTGATTATAATTTTTCCCATAATTGAGCAGCCCTAACATAAAACTATAAAGCTGGTAAATCCTGAAGTTTTGAGCTGTAAGTCGATTGCTGGGTGCAGTGACAGTACCCAGGGTGACCTGAAACAGATTTTCTGCACTATAACGGTTAACACTGGCAAGACATTGCAGTAAAATATACATTTACTGGATGTTAGCTCTGAAATAGTTATTTATGGCCAATATTGGCGGAACTCTTAAGTGCTGATGCTGTATCAGGTATTAGTCCAATTCTATGTTTGTGTACTTGTATCTGGTGTTCAGATACTACAGAACCTGATACCAATGTGGAAAAAAACTTTATCCTCCTTATTTATGAAGATTCAGACAGTTTTCAAGCCTTAAGTTTAAAGGATGGTTGCAGGATGACCCATTTGTTATATCACACACTTAACAAATCAGTCCTTGCAACCGACATGCAGGTCCACACTCCTTACCAGTGAGCTGTAATGGGATATATATTGATACTTACATCGTTAATCGGTAACGGCAAGTACTCAAATGTAAGCACTTCTACTCTGTTTGAAAAATGTTGTATTGGTGCATCCTTATAGTGGGTAAAACAGATGCACTCTCCTTCTCTACCTGTAGCATAACACAGTTGATGCAGTATCTGTCACCGACTGCCGCTATGTTTGTGTTCTCAGTGAATGTGGCGCCAGGCTGGTTACCGCTATCAGGGCAGTGCTGGTTAAAGGGCGCAGTATTGGAGATGCGGTCCATGCAGCGGCTGATGAAACTACAAAGGAACTAAAGGAAAGGATTTTCCAGCTACACCAGTTACAGAAACAGGCTGCTAATGGAAGTAGGATGGGAATCAGTCCAGCCAGGGTAATATATAACCTCAACTCTCCATCCAGATGGCTTTTTTTGTTAACTCCTAGGGTCCTTACATCTATACACCAACTATTTACTATGTTTTACTGTCTGCTCTGACAGATTTCTGACTGTTTTTGTGTTAATCTCCAGCCAAAAGCATATGCAGTCAATCATGCTACTGCATATGGAGGTCGAGACACTGTGAAGGTGCTTATGGCCCTGCTGGATGAAGAAGCACTGACACCTCCTTGTCCAAACAAGGCAGACCTGCTGTCTGAGGATCAACCTGTCCTCAGTGGAGCCGGGGGAACCTGCATCCTTATGCTGTTCAGGTTGGCCTCACTGGGTACCCCAATCAGTATTTGCATGTAATACATTTAGCATGTAAGAATCCCAGTGTTTAAGGAGCAACACAGCTTCTAATGCTGTCAGGAGTGTCTGTGGACATTTAGATATAAGTAAAACCACTAAGCAAACCAGAGTTATAAGGCTCTATTCCACAAAACACAAATGTTGAGCTCAAGGAACTTTGGGAAGACTGTTTCTGATACTTAATGGCTCATTTTCAGTGATTATTTGGACATTTTTTTACAATTAAAGTAACTTTACAGTCAAAACTTTTGAAATCAGACATAGAACGTTTGTCTTCAAAAGGATAGATGGACACAATCTCTGAATGTATCTATCCAGTGCTTCTTAAATGATCAGTATAGAAAGGCATGAAATATAAACTTGGCATAAAAAGTATGAAAATTAGTGTTCGGTGGAATTTTTTTTTGTTGTGACAATTATTCTTGGCAATAAATCTTATATAGTTTGAAAGCCTGTTTGTTTATTTATTTATTTAAATTAAGCCACATTTGTAAGTAAAATGCATTTGTGTGATGAGCAGCAGGATTGAGTACGTGGGTTGTGCTCATGAAAAACTTGCCAAATCTTCTCTGCCAATGCTAAACAGCTTATTTTGATGTTGACTGATGTCGAAACAAAGGTTGCCCTTACTATAGGGTGGCTGTGGCTTAGGAGGAAGAGCAGTTGTCTTTCAACCGGAAGGTTGAAGGATCGATTACAGGCTTTCCCTGACTACATGTCAAAGTGTCCTTGGGCAAGACACCTAACCCAAGCTTTAGGTGGGCTTTACAGTGTGTTGGAGGTGGATGACGCTGAGTGTCTGATGGTGAAAACATCTACTTGTTAAAAATTTGTGTAATTGCAGCTGAGGGAGAGCAGTGTTTTCAGAAATAGTGGTCAGATTTCTTGGTTAGTCTAACCATATAAGCTTCTACATTGTTTAATTTATACACCTCTTTGCCACTCACTGTGGGGCTGTCCGCAGATCCCCAGAAGTGTCTACTGGATGCTCTCCAGAACCATTGAGGAACAGAGTCCAGAGCCGACTAGACCTGATCAAACCCAAGGTAACAGTGGCCCCTTTATCCAAGAGCCCCAAATCCGAACCATCATTACGTCAAATTGAATCACATGTGCAAACATTGAAAATAATGTCTTTACATCCTGTAATTTCTCCGTGGAATTGTATTATTTATTTGCTTAGCTGAAGCTCAAAACGGACTTCCATCAATCCCATTTGCACAGCTGCGTTTTAGCTCTTAATGTTGGTTTGAGCGTGCAGTTCAAATCCAGGGCATAAAATAAATTATTTGTGGGGGTTTCAAACCATTAACCACTCATGATGATAAGTTATCCTATTGTCAAGTCTCATTTGCTTACAGTGCAGGAGACTGTTTATTTGATATTGGTATCTCTTTCTTGGCTGCAAGCTGAGTTAATTTTTAAGGTTTGAGACAAACAGGAACATTTTACAACAATCTTCTTCTGCTGCCTCCTTAAATCAGTGTTTGAACACGTAAGAGTTTGTTATGCCTCCACACTAGTAATAGTTGGGACTAATTCTAGTGTCAAGGACGACAAATGTATTCAAACTTAAGAGTTCATAACGTCTGAGAGGAAACGCGAGGAAGTGACGGAAAACTTCACTGTGCTGTATAATGTTCTGCAAATACACTTTTCTTGCCATTATTCAGTGCTATAACTCAGGAACAGAAGCGGAGATGGATGTAAACTGAAACTGGGCCGGTTAACGGCGGCACGTAACCACGAGGTAATTCTAGTTTCAGCTGTAAAATGTTCCAGTCACTATGTATATTTGTAGCAACAATTTCAGAGGGAACCCCGTCGATTTTCACACATGTAGAAAGCTGTTTATGTGTCGGCTGGATTGCGCTGCATACGTGGGAAACATGTTTATTACGCCGTTTGTGGCTCCGGAGGGAGCTGTATGAAATCTGATGAGGTCTTATGACAAGTTTGAAAACAACCTTTTTGGCTGCTCTTCATCTCAACTTTAAGCTAGCAGCTTGAGGCTCCTTTAGCTCAACACATTGCAATCTAGAATGCTGAGTTGCATCATGGGTAATTCGGGAAGTAAACTGTATTATTTTGAAAACTTTACCTTTTTAAACTGCCTGTCATGAAGTCTACAAGAGTGTATGGTAGCATCATGCTAAGTATTAAAGAGCCCACATTAAGCTCACTTAGTTTCATAAAGTTATTCTGGAAGCTGGAAGAAGAGGTTGACTGGATGATTAAATGTCTCATACTGGACATTTCTGCAGCAGTCCTTGTTTCCTTCCGTCTTCAACGCCCCATTTTCGATTCTGTCTCTTTAAGCCTTACTTTGGGAGAGGCCCGCTGTGTTCTGAAAAGAAGGCAATGGAAGTAGCTGTGTATTTTGTTGTTTTTAAAGTCTTCTAAAGCCGTATTTTTCCTCACCGGATCTTCTACGCCTTGCCTATTTTTAGATGTTATCCTGCTCCAGCATATGATTCAAATTAAGTTTTAAGCGTATTTGTCTTGTACATTATGGTGTACAAAGTCATGCATTTAGCCCTGGCTCACACTCAGCCTATAAAACTATAGATAGGTAATGCAATAAATATTAAGATTTGACTATTCTACTACTATAAATGTTACAAATTTCAGAATTTTTTTTTTAACTTAAATTGAAGATAAAAGCATTCATAAAAATTTTTTTTTTTACCTCTTAGCATAGCAAGCCAGTACGCTTCCAGTTTGGATGCTTCCCATTGTGGACCAGTAAAAATCCACATTCACCAGCCACTTCGTTACGTCTACCTTGCTAGTACTGGGGTGCCCCTCATTTGCCTTCAGACTTCTTTAAGGCTTTGTTGTTTAAATGACGCTGAGTTAGTGTTAAGGGGTCCAAAATGTACCAAGAAAATATCCCCCACACCATGACACCTCCACTATCCTGAACTGTTGGTACAAGACAGGATGGAACCATGCTTTCATTATGTTTCCACCAATTCTGAGCCCACCATCTGACGTGGAGCTGAAATGGAGACTTATCAGACCAGCAATGTTTCTCCATCTTCTATTCTCCAGTTTTGGTGAGTCTGTGTGAATTGTAGCCTCAGTTTCCTGTTCTTAGCTGACAGCTGACCCGGTGTGGTCTTCTGCTGCTGTAGCCCACCTGCTTCACGGTTGGGTGTGTTTTTATGACTGTTTCTTTAAGCTATCGTTGTCTTTCTATCATTCCCAACCGGTCTGCCCATTCTCCTCTAACCTCTGACATAAACAAGTTTGTTTTTTTTCTGACAAGTGTCACTTATTGGATATTTTCTCTTTTTCTGACCATCCTCTGTAAACCCTATTTGTGTTTTGAGAATCCCAGTAGATCAGCAGTTTTTGAAATACTCAGAGCAGCCCATCTCTCAACATAAACAACAGACGCATTCAGGCAGGCATGTGTAAATGTGTTTGATGATTGCATGAAGTAAAATAAGAGTAGTTGCATATCTGGCAATTCAGAAGCAGATTGTTTTGTGTGAGAGAAATTCTTTGATTTGGACTTAAAATCACAAAAAGCTATAAGGCACACTGAAGAACAGGGACAACCTTACAAAACATAATATGACATAATATGAAATGGTTAAGCTTATATCATTGTTAGATTGACATTGCGCCATTAGTCTTTTCTTTTCTTTCTTTTTTTTTCTTTTCTTTTTTTTTAACCATATGCTGAAAAATATTGTGTGAAATGGCTCCTTTATTTGATTGCGTTACCAGATGTAATTTTTGCTCCCCACAATCTGGCTGCCTTCCTGTTTGAGTGCGCTGTAATGGTCCCTGGGCAGCTCACCGCTTCCTGAACTCGGGTGAGCGGAAGCTTTTGGCATCAATTTCACTTTGAAGATGCCATATCAGTCACGTAACTGGACTAGCAAGAGAAACTTGAAAGGTTATTGTTTCCTGTTGTCTGCAAAATTACTTTATCCCAGACTTTTCCAGTGGTTTCATCATGGGCATCAACTGGCACAATCAGAGATGGACAGATTTAGTTTGTGTTTCTGAAACGCGTCCAGATCTGTTTCTCAGTGCCAAATTGTACAGTGGTGCCTTTATGGACATAGGTGCTGTTGTTAAAAGATAAAAGCATTTGATCTCTTTATATTACTTCTGTATGAACATGATTGAATCAGTTTCTGGTGATGATAATGCACTTGTTTCTCAATGTGCTACCTGCATGTGAGAGCACATGTACAAGCATACAGCTGCAATGATGACTGTCAGAAATGTGTTTTGGTCAGGCATCTCCACCGTTGCGTCATTCAGTATGTGGAGGCTATTTCAGAGCATATACCCTCAGAGGAATGGATGCCATCTGACCATACAGTGCCATGTGGGGTTCCCACTTATTGTAATTGGATTAAGTGTTCTCTGGTAATCATAGTTTGACTGTGTTCACTCTTTCATTACTTTTTATTCAGATGCAAACGGGGCTACATACATGTCTTTCTCATGCAGGCCTCAGCCCTTCTGCACTGTTTTTAAAGGAAAAAAGCATGTAATTCTGCATGCAGATCAAGTCAACTACTGCTGCATTTATGCTGGCAGCATAAGAAATGTAAGGCACAGAAAGCCTTTCAGAAACGGAGAATACACAACAGAATCATTTATTTAAATATCAGAGCATCTGTATCTGGAATTTAGAAACAAATGTGAAATAGTTCAGAAACTTGAATATATGTTTCTCAGCTAAGACTGCCAAGGACAGGACCAATAAAATGTCAACAAACCTCACAACTCAACACACACAGATTCAGCTTCACCAGACTCAGTCACCTGTGAAGAGTTAAGTGATGTAGACAATATTGAGCAAATGGTGCTTTATGAATCCTGGTTTGGTCTTTTCTTTTGTCATGACACATAAAAAGCAATAAAATGTTAACAGTTTTATTTAGTTTGAGTTATTTTTAAGGATGAAAAATGTTTTACAGCTTTAAACTATGTTAATTAAAGTGAAAGGTGGTAACAATGGCTTCTTTTTTTTTTCATTTGTAAGCGTTGCAGACCCTTGTCTTTGGTGTTCCTTTATGAATTTTTTCTGCAAATCAAAGACATATACCTATGTTAATCGTGGATTCACTTAGCATTTGTTTTCTGCTCTTTTGGGGGGGGGGGTTCTTCTCTGTACAGTGGCCCACTGGCCTGAAGGGTGAAATCCTTGGATTGTGATAATCCTAAATAGACCTACATCAAAGAGTGGATAAAAAGCTGTTGGATTGTAGCCTTCAATATCATTCACTTTGTTGTAGCACGACTTTTCCGAAAGACTTTTTAATGAGTTGCATCACCTCTGTTTTAGATGTAATTATGATTAGGCTGAGAAAAGTGTTTCTTTTCATTAAGCAGGATTATGCTGGACCAACAAATAATTTATCAACATCTGTTAATGATACTGAAGCCGTCATTAAGAAGTCTTTTACTGACTAAGAAGCCACAGAGTCAGAAACATGGTCAACTCAACTACCCCATTCTTTTGTTCTTTTTTTCTTTCTTTTTTTCAAAAATCTTTAAATTAAATTAAAACATCTGTTAAGTCATGGGAATTTAAAGTCCATTTCAAATTAACACCAGGGAATTTGTTGAAATTAGCAGAAAATTGTTTTGAAAATTCTTTTAACGTTATCCCTTAATGTTTTCCCTGTGGTGGTACTGTAGGTGACTGTGCTGAAAATCAGGCAGCCCAATGACAGTGAACATCCAAAATTAAATTATTTGCATGTAAAGCTTCTGTTGCTCACCTGGATGACAAGCTAGCAGGCTAGCCTGCCATTTTATTGTCAGTGTAGAGTTATTATATTTTGTGCATTTTCAGGATGAATCCCTTTCCAGTGAAAGGTGGTTGGTGAAGTTTAGAATGAAAGGTGAGAAATACTTGGGTTACAAGCTAAGATTTAGCCCATTTTCTTAATATAGGTTTTCAGTTAAGAGTTGATATGGATTGACACCACATTATCTTGTTTTGGTTGGCTAATGACAGAAAGAGTAATTGACTTGGAACATTTTTACTCGTGTTTTGTTTTAGTTTGTTCTCCCTCCTTTTTTGATAGCATCTGTTATTGGTGTTCCAAAGAGTTAGATCATCTTGTTATTTGAAAACATGAAGGTGAAAGGCAGGAATCTTGGCAACCAGCTCTAAGATACAGATCAAAAACATGCTATTATATTTGTTTTTATTAAAACAGCAGCATATTATGTATTACCAAAAACTATCCAGAGTTAATCACTCTAATTACTTTGGAGTTCCCCGTTCTCATTACTTATTGTAATGCCACCGTGATCTGATATTTGTGGATTATGAAATGCCATGACAGTTATTGTTTGGAACTCAGGGAAACTTGGCTTGGAAAGACATCCGTGTTCCCTTCAGGATAAATTTCCAAACTTTGGTTGGAATTTTAGCTAGAAATAAGATTGAAAGAAATGAAATAAAAATTAACTTAAAGTCAACTGAAAGATTGGTACTGTATTTGTAATGCATTTAAACTTTGTTAAAAATGAACAGAAATGGAATTTTGTTGGATTTTTAGGTTTTTGTTTCAAAACACTGAAGTAGAAGCCTAAAGGTACGTTGGGAAAGCCCAAAGACCATGGCTAAATGGGATGAGTGCCAGGGACTGATCACCAATCATGTAACCATTTCTACTGGACTAAAGATGTTTTGTTTGGTTCCAGACCAAAGGCAGGGTTATACGATCCCAGTTTGCCTGCACATATAAAGATGAAGACCTACCTCTCCACCGGATGCTAGACTTCCCAAGCACCAGTCAAGTCCCTAGCTGTGTGCACCCAGCCCCCAAGTCCAAGATTAGCAGTGTTGTGGATAAGTGCTTTGACCCTGATGTGCACGATGCAAGCACAGGTACGCATTCAGACTTTACTTTTTGCAAATACTAAGTACTTTATGTAGAAAAGTTTCAAATGTCAACACAAGCCATGCTGTGTTCTTCCTGCTGTTACCTGGTTCTGCTGACGCTACACAGCTGGACTAAGGCCCAGGAACAACTTCTCAGCTTTGGCCTTGAACCCTTCCCAGCCTGATACTGTTGTTGTCTCGTGGGACTAGTTCTTGCCATCAGCCATTAAATGAATCCCCATTCTTTAAAATCTGCTAACCCTCAAATCTATAGTAAAAATCCAAATGGCACACACACTTACACAGACGTTTTACACATTTCCCTTTCTGTGTTTTGTTATGTGACCATTTAGGCTTGGCTCCATAAGGTTTACATCACAAATGTTGAACTTTAGCTTCGTAGAATAAACACACAGCCTGCTTGGACGAGCAGCTAACGTCAGCATTTCCGTCACAATGTTTTCCTTTTTTTTTGCTACTAACTTGTCAAACTTGCTTTTGCTTTGTTTCAATCTTTGCAGCCAAGCCTACGCCTGAATGCCGGAAAAATGAGCCAAGTAAAGTACAGCGAAAGGCTGCTCTTGAGCAACGAAGTAGAAATGCCCAAAACGAAGGTGCAGATCTGAGTAACAGAAAGAAAACTGGCATTCACATGCAGAGCAACGGTAACAAGAGGAAGCAGCTGGATTCTGACCAACATGGCAGATCAGAGAATGAGCCTCCTGAAAAGAAAAAGCACACTAATGTGTCAGTCAAAGTGGCCAGCAAAAATGTCAGCAAACTCTCAAATAAAAAGAAGCTTATAGCTGGACAGGGAAAGCTAACAAGCTTCTTCAGACTTTAAATATTACTTCCATCAAGTGTTGACATGATATGAATTTCAAATGTAATAAAACCAAAGCAACTTTTATGGCACAGCTCACAGTTTGGTAATTTGTTTGGTGTGTCCCAGCATGTACTGTCTAGAGCTAATGGCAGCTAGCTTAGCTTATATATATACCAGAATTGGAGAAAAACCATTAATGGTACTGTCTAGATAATTGTGAACAAAAGCCTCATTTTTAGCTAAAATATTTTTTGGGAAAATCAACCTATTGGCGTTTGTCAATTTTTTTTATCTTTATTTTTTAAGATTTAATGGCTTTTTTTTTTTTTTTTTTTTTTTTTTTTTTTTTTTTTTTACCCTGAAATAAAGAAAAGGTCGAGTGGGTTGCAAACAAAAAACATGAACCAACATTTTGTCAAAGACCAAAAAA
>JBAMHW010000026.1:8150828-8164500 GCA_037177495.1 Rhadinocentrus ornatus
ATGTTTTTGGGGAAAAACAACCTGGTGGTGTTGGGCGGTTTTTTGTCTTTTTTTTTTGGGGGGTGGGGTGGTTTTTTTTTTTTTTTTTTTTTTTTTTTTTTTAGCCTGAGCTGCAGGAAATGTATAGTTGGTTGCAACTAGAACATGTGACTCAACATTTTGTCATTGACCTAATTATCTTTAACCTTTTTGTAAATACTCCAGGTATTTTGTATTTCAAATGTCAACTCAAGCGGAGCCTTGTTCTGACTTGTTTTCGTCTATCATAAACATTTTGGGTTTTTGTGAACTATTCTGATTTATTTATCCTACTGTGTCTAAAGACCAACTAGCTTAGCTTGGCATAAATACCAGAAGCAGAGAAAAAGCTATCTAGCTAGCTTGCTAGCTGTCAGCAATAGCTTCGTGGTTTGCTTAGATATACCTCCTGAGCAGCAGGATAAATGTGGATGACTGTAACCAGAACATATCAAATGTGAGTCAACATTTGGTCATTGCACTTTATTCCTAATTATCTTCATCACATAAACTATAGCAAGGTAACTGTATTTAATCACTTGTTAAAGGTTTATTCAACCTGTAAAATTACAATGCAGGCTTAATTCTTAATAAACTGTAGTTTTCTTGTACACATCTGTCTACCTTTTTTATTATTATTATTCAAGGAAATGCATTTAAGTGTAACACAAACGAAAGAAACTTTTACAGCATATTCTTGAACCAGCAGCAACAGCAGGAAACATTTATGCTTCCCAACAGGGTCGGTATACTCTTCCTATCATACATCGCAGCACTACAAGAAAGCAGAAAATGATACACATTGTGAGTTTATAAACATCAAAATATATGAAAGATATAGCAGAAAAGGTAAAAGAGATTTCCAGCTACTTACTGTCAAGGTCAGTATTTCTTCTATCTATTTTGGAATTGGGCTCGCCAAGACTATGGCTCAAGCTTTGGTCTGTGAGCAGAGGATGGTGCTGAGTTAAGACAGGGTTCAGCCCATGAGCACTGTGTGCTTTCAGTCTTGTGTCCTGAAACATATTAAGTCATTAAATTTAACATTTTTACACTTATGTTTATTTCATACTGTAGAATGTGAACAGTCAAGTAGCAGGGACAGCTTTGAAAGATTATCTTCTCACTTGTAGCACAGGTGGTGGATCTGCTTTTATCAGATGTCCCAAGCCACTAAATCTTCAAATGGAACAAATGTGTTCCTTTTATCTTCATTATAACACAGTGTTCTGTTCTCTTCCATAGCTCTATGGTTTACCAGATGTCTTTGTTGTCTCCATTATGACTCCCTCTTGCCCATTACCACATAGATAACCACCATGTTAATGACACACGGGAGATGCAGTCGCCAGATAAACACATTGCAGCCAAACATTTGATGGAACACTATTATATCATCATTCTTCCCACTGTGATTTCAATAAATGTTTATAGACTTGTGATCATTTGACCTTTTCAGCTAACAGTATTTCCCGGTTTTCCAATGCTGCTGTAAAATTATTTTATAGATGTGTTTGTAAAATATTGACTTAACAGTAGACCGGGGAATGGTGGCCAATTGAGAGAGGTCAAGTGTTCCCTCACAGAATGGAGATAATGTGCTCTTTGTTGCTGAACTATGGTTAGCTGTGGTTGTTTATGCAAAGAAAAAAAACTAGAAAATCATCCAGTGAATTCTTATGATGCATGACAGTCTGGCAGAATCACTGCAATAAATTTTTAAATAAATTTAACTCAACAACATTGGCCAATATTATATTGGATATATTTATTCTTTTTTTCCTTTTTTACATTTAAATTTACAATACTAAAAGACTGATCTATCCAAATGACCAAAAAAAATAAAAAATAATAATAATAATTTATATATATATTGATAGGTACCTGAACCAGTTCTTGTTCACTATTTTCTCTGATTACTTGTAAACAATGACAAATTTTTGCACATAAACCAGCTAAATTAAAAAAAAAAAAAAAAAAAGAGGTTCAACACATCACAAAGGTAGTAACACTTACTGATAATAAGAAGAGAATTTTAGGGGTCCCATCATCCCTCACATTGCTGTCCAAGGTGAGGCTTCGTCTATACACTAGTGGGACCACAGCAGGTTCAGTCATGGACTCTTCACTCATTATGGAGTCGAAGCCTTCTTGATCTGTTGCGTCGTCCTCTATTTTTGTTAAAGGCATGGCTACAGTGACAAGGTGGCTGCTCAGTTCAGAGAATAGCACTAAAGTAAACAGGATAGAGTAGATGGAGATCATGCTGTAAGGTATTCAGCACCCAAGACGTTCACTGATCTGCTACCTATGAACAGTTTTGGTTGAGGGTTTTATCTGCTTATATATTGAGCAGAAACATTGTCGCATCTACACTAGATTCGCATTAGATAGCAAAGGTCAGAGGATGTTTAAAGGTGACTTCAAATGAGCTACAACTGCATCAATAGGAAAGAAAAGGGTAAACAGCTTTATTTAGTCTATTTAGAGAGGTGATTAAAGATGGGAAACATGGTGGGGTGTTTCTTCATGCACATCAGTGAGGAGTCAAGTACACCGGAGGTCAGAGGGTAGGATGTAATAGTGGATCTTTTTTTTTTTTTAATCCTTGGGATGAAATTAACCCAGCAGGTAACAAGACAGACACTGACTGCTAAGAAAGATGCCTATTGAACACCTAGAGGGAGTCATTTTGAGTGGTAGCAGTGGCTTAACAAAATCCTCTGACAGGTCATTGTCAGGAATATGTAACACATATGGAAACCTTTAAAATCTATAGTTTAAAGGGGACATGTTTTGTTTGTATTTCCAGTTACCTTCTTTGTTGTTATACTTCTGGTTGTGAATGTTTAAGGTCTACTAAGCTACCAAAGTCAACACCAAAGTTAGTTATTAGAAGAGACTCATGCACAGTTAAGTCAGGTTGTGGTTATAACTCGGTTGAGCCTGTCCCAGTATACTACATGCATGGAAAGGGGACAAATTTTTTTTCACCTTGTTCAACTCTGCTACAACAGGTGGTAAGTGACTCTGTTTTAGTTTGTTGATATTAGACTTATAGATTGTGTTCAGCACTCTTCACATTTGTCATTTACCAGTGAAATGCATGGAAGTATTGATTGTAGTGATTCTCTGCCATTGCCAGACTCTACTTCTCAGTGTACCAGCTTTTTCTGATACCAGTCTGAGCTGAAAGTGGGGACAGTGGATCATGAGCATAGGACATAAAAAATGAATTTATACATCCAATGTTCAAAGTTAAGCTATGCTATCTTGATGTGTTAGTCTGACTGAGATGAAGATTTTCTATAGTTTTAATCTAACAGATTTACAGTACATTTTAAAAATCTGGTTTTAGTCAGACTATTTTGATAATTAGTTTCCTAATGCCATGCAAACATACTGACTCCTCATCATCTTTTTGAAAGGTCTTGCTCATAGTCCGTCCTTTTCTTTATTTACTCACAAATTCCGGAGCAAAATAAATATCGAGCTAAAACACATCTTTTTAAATTAGCTTTTGCTTAGTTTTATTTTGTTTTTATATATCCTGTATTGTTTTATGTTTTATTGTGAAGCACTTTTATTTTTATCTGTTAGGCTGAGCTCAGGCAGGGGACCCAAACGCAGGACTTCTGAGACAAGTAAAAGTTTAACAGTTTATTCCAATACAGGTTTGGATTCAGAGCAAGTATTCTAGCAAGAACGTCTCATGGCACAGGAATTAACGATCTGGCAACGGGCTAGGGAAAAGACACAGATTGTATACAGACATGGAAACGAAATGAAATGGATCCCAGGTGAAATCAATCAGTGCGGGACAGACACAAAGGCAGGAAGGACTAGACACCTGAAATAAGTGGAGAGTTTGAACCTCAAAATAGAACACACAAATGAAAACCGGGAACATACTAGACAACAGCAAACTTAACAAACTCGATGGGACACAACATTATCTTGAAATGTGCTATATCATTAGAATAGAATAGAATAGAATAGAATAGAATAGAATAGAATAGAATAGAATAGAATAGAATCCATTTTATTGCCATTGTCAGTGAAATTTTCTCAAACTAGGAATTTTTCTTGATGCAATGGTGATCGTGTTCAGGATTAGAAGGGTAAAGTGCGACCCGACCTGCACACCCCCAGGTCCTGGAGACATACAGGTCCTGGAGAGATGGGAGCCGGCAGCCAATCACCTTCTCAGCGGCACGCACAATGCGCTGCAGTCTGTGCCTATCCCTGGCAGTGGCTCACAGAGATGGAGGAGGTGGGGATGGACTCAATGATGGCCGTGTAGAACTGCACCTACATCTTGGCGGGCAGCTTGATTTTCCTCAGCTGCCGTAGGAAGAACATCCTCTGCTGGGCCTTTTTGATGAGGGAGCAGGTGGTCGGCTCCCACTTGATGTGCTGGGAGATGGTGGTGCCCAGGAAGCAAAAGGAGTTCACAATGGAGATGGGGCAGCCAGTGAGGATGGAGGGGGACAGTGGGGCTGTGATTTTCCTGAAGTCCACGATCATCTTCACTATCTTCTAGGCGTTCAGCTCCAAGTTGTTGTGGCTGCACCAGGACACCAGCCGGTCCACCTCCTTTCTGTAAACAGACTTATCATTGTCTGAGATAAGCCCGATGAGGGTGGTATCGTTTACAAACTTGATCAGTTTTACGGACTGATGGCTGGAGGTGCAGCTGTTGGTGTACCCAGAGCGACATAAACATTTACTTCACTTACTTTTTCTTAGATAACCACTTTTGTTGTTATTATCAGTTCATTGTTTTCTCAAATCTACAGTTTTTAAAGATCTCATTGCATTGAAGTGGTATTGATTCTGTCATCTTACACTCAGCAAAAATACATACAAAAGGCTAATTAAATTTTTTTTTCTAGGTGAAATTGATATGCCACTGCTCTGTGATCAAGCTTTTAGATTGTTTGATGGATGGGCACCCACACAAAGGGTGCTGACCTTCAGCTGATGATAAAAAGGTGGAGGCAAATCAAAACGTTGACATAGCTCCTTGTAGGCTTTTCCCCAGCTCAAAAGGCTTACCTTATTAACATAACAGGAGCCGCAGCAGAGGGGAAGGAGAACCAGGACATGAATTATAACCATGGAACTCAGCTGAAGTGATTTTACTTGGAGCAGTCTACCTTTATTTTTTATGTATTATTGTTGGAGGACGAGGACTTCTACTGAAGGGGCAGCGGCATGGCCGTTCCAGCAGAAGCACAACTGAACTTGTGAGCTTCTGGCTCTGTTGTTATAACCTTCATGGCTCTTTTTCTCTTTGATAATGCTGCCTTCCCTTTAACTATTTTCTCAATTTAGAGGCTGCATTGATAAACTGATTTGGACAATAGATAGTCCAGCTGCTTCAAAGCAACACTTGGGAAATAACAGAGGATTCCCTGAACTCTGAGTGAAGTAAAGGTCTTTATCTGGTAACACTCAGATTTTTGTTTCTACTCTGGATTTCTAGGAAATCATTACCATAATTCTCTAAAAGAAACATTGCCAAAAAAAAAAAGAAGCCAAGAGTCAATTATCGATAATATTATTTACTAAATTTCTTTGCCTTAGCTGATGCAAACAAACTTTATTCAACTACTGACGAATAATAATTGCACCCAGTTCGCCTTGTGTGGTTTAAGTTTTGAACTCTGAAAAGCTGCAATGTTTTATTCATCAGCTCTGTCAGATGTTTGCATCACCTGTCAAATGCCGATGCTGTGTTTCAATCACACCGCCTACATCTTTGCGCGTACAGAAACCTCAGAAGTCAGGGCTCTATGACATCAGTAGCAGAATTGTTTTATGATCCTTGAGGTTCCCAAATGTTATTTCCTTGTCCTGTATGTACTTGCCTTTCATCACACACTCGTCTTCTGATGAAAAACAAAATGAGAGTAAAGACAAACCCGATCGCAGCAGAGGGGAAGCTTCGGTTCCAAGGAAATGTGTTGCTCAATATGAGATGCTTTATGTGTGTGTGTGTGTCTTGAGCTGAGCCAGAGGTCGGCGTGCTGCATCCAGAGGAGATGCGGGTGCAAAGATGGGGTTAGGGGGTGGGGGTCCCATTTGGGCAGGATTTTTTTTGGGGGGGGGGGTCAGAGAACAGACCATGGTTTCCTGGAACAATGCAACTGATGAGAGTCTCGCCAAGGAAAATAAGACTCTGACATCACGGGTTCTTAAAGCACACAGCTGAGCCAACACTCTCCCGCTATAATCAGGCCTCAGTGAATTTCCACTGTCAACTGAAACTGAGAAGGAAGGAGAATCTCCAAATCCCATGGCTTAGACTTCTTCTATTTTTTCTTTTTTTTAAAAAAACACACTTTAATCTAGCTGCAAATATTCTTGTGGTAGCATAGTGCACTTGCTGGACTCCTTTCTCTCTCCCATTTTACATCTGGCCTTGGTTCAGGATGACACTAAATGAAACACAGGACTTCTTCCCCCACTCACCACTTTCCAAGACTGGATGGCATCAGGACCTGAGAATTTTGGGGGAATTTTCAGTTTTAAAGACTACAGATGCTGAGCTGACAGAAGAAAAAAAAACAACAAAAAAAACGAGCGTGTGCTACTGGAAAAGAAATGAATGGCTTGAGACTGATGAGGCCTTACAAAGTCTTTTTCTGTAAAACAAGCAGAATAAGTAGTAAAATTGGTGAGTTTAGTAAAAACAGACCACAAGGTCATTCAAAAGACAATTGTGTGCTTAAGATGAAGAGTTGAAGTGTGGAGAGATTTTGTTTCAGAGCTCAGTCCAAGATCTGTGTCCTCAGATGCACTGTATCCCAGAGTGCACGTAGATCAATGGGAAGGGATTGTGCTTTTTCCAAAACCATCCTGGCTCCTGAAGTTATTCAAACATCTCTGTGTTGCACTTTCTTGAGTCACTATTTAATCCAAAATTAGCATAGAAGAATACAAACATGTTTCTGAAACACCCTTATGTTTTTTCTAATCACAGAATAATTACTGAGTCATACTAAACATCTATTCACATAGATAATTGCCTGTCCCTAAATGTAATGGCTTAGATAGTCGCCACGACCCGGGCCTCTCTGGACACAACCTTTCCGATTTATTTGAACTCTACATCTTGCAAGCTTGCATCCTGCAGTTGGATCATTAGGGCAAGATAATTGATTCTGTAGTACCAAGCACAGAGAAAGATGAAATAACATCCAGGATGGCCGCAGTGACCTGGAACCCACCAGCCTTCCTGCTGATTCACATTTTGATCTCTGTTGTCTGCTGAGAATCAGCCAGAGAGACAATTTATCAAAGTTTTATCGTTGCCCAGTATACACACTAAAAAAGTGCTGACATTGAGTGAGCTGGAGCTCGACGCTGTCACTGAGAGCATCTGCCAAAGAGCTGAACATGCAGCTTAGGTCTCAAGGAGAACCACACCCCTCTGTGTTTGCTTTGGCAGACCCTGCCACCTCTTAGGAAGTATCACTTTGTCATTCAGTATAACAAGCGCACTTTGCTTTATACTTCACAGTGCACAAAGCTTAAGCTTGAGTTAAAACGGTCTTAAAGGATTTAAGAGGGACAAAATTTTACTTTGTAATTACTTGCAATTTATGTGTCTGAATCCACAGGGTCCCTCATAAAAAAAAACATACTTTCATATTTTTTCCCATGTGCATGCTGTATGAAATAACTCTCCAGACATTTCTGTAATGTTGACAAGTGGTTTATTCAGCAGGAATGGTGAACAGTTTGTCAGTATAATTTTTCTTCAGAAGGCAATCAAGCACCTTGAATAACAGCGCTGTAATTAAACAGTTTCTTAAACAGTGAGCTTCAGGAAATTATATTTTCTTGTTAAACACCTCAGGGGATCATGAATAACTCGTGCTTTTCCACGTTTTAGGCTTTGATTATTTTATACATCTGACAAACTAAAATGTTTGAATGATTCATATATCAAAGAATCTGAAGTTGGTTTCTGTGGCTTTCTGCATCACTTCTTAAAATATACCAGATATATTGAATGACATCTACTTTATTTTTATGCTTACTTTCCACTATACAAGCTGTTTTTCAGGAACTGTAGATGTAGCAAAGTTGAGACGGGGATGACTAGTGATGATTTACCCTCATCAAAAAGTCTTTGGTTTGAACTCTACATATAAGGAGGAGTTATTTCTCCAATCAGCTAATTGTTTATTTCAGCCACACCTCCACTCCCCCACCCCAAACTGTTATGTATAGACTAAATAATATGCTAGACTCCCATTTAAAACCTTATTATAGAAAACAACCCTAAAACACACACACAAAAAAATTAATCAAGAAAAACAAAAACAAAAAAACCCACTTCTAAATAATTTTGTTAATGTTCATGAGCAAAGACCACATCATCAATATGATGCACACCAGTCTTTTTAGAATGTTTGTAAGCATGATGTTGGTAATAGCTGCTGCTCCTGGGCTTGCAGAGCCCTGAATTAAAGAAAAAGAGAAAGAGTGAGAAAGGGGAAGTCGAGAGGTGGGGGTTAGGATATAAAAACAGGTGTGCTGGGCAGGTGGGTATTAATCAACATGGTACGGGAAGGGGAGTGTTGAAGGTGTGGTCCTGCTCCCGAGCATCAGAAATAAAATAAAAATCTCTAATCATAATTTGGAGAGCTGCTAGCAAATATTTTGGACAAAATAAATTGAAATCCTGGCTTACTCTACAGCGAGACTATGTAACTCTTGTAACATACTTAAAATCAAAAACTGAACTCATAAGCAACAAAATACATTCTTGTTTTTTGTATTAGAGCTTTATATGGTTCATGACAGTCCAATATACATATGATGAAATTGTCACAAAGCTGTGCAAAGATAGAAAGCCAGAAAAAGCAAACAAAAGAAAAAAACATACCTGGAATAATTTGTTTTGATGCTGTAACTTCATGCTTATGAGTTAATTACTCTGTTATCTTGAGATAACAGATCTTGTGTTTTATGTGATAAGATAAATTTTCAAATTAGCAATTATCACCTAGGCTAATTGTTGTAATTGGTTAGATGCTTTAACAGTGAGTCGAAGTAAGTGTTATTCTGTTCCTGGCAATAGACTGTCTGAAGTTTAAACAAAATAAGACTTTTTTTTATTTTATCATACTTTTTAAAAATAATTGTTATTTTGAGATATGATAAATTATTTCATTATCAAGGAATATCTCAAGATAGTTAACTCTGGGATATGGATGTTCAAATATAAGCACAGCTGCCCACATTTAGTTGTAAACTTCAATTTAATGTAAAACGTGGTTAAACATTATACGTGGTTCTGACTATTTCATGGGCTACAATGAGTGTACTTTGAGTACAACCAGTGGTGGTTATACTGGCTACTGTTATAATCTTAGATCTGGATGATCAACACCAATTTAAGTTTTGTGTGTTAAATATGAAGCAACTGTAAGTAGTTTGTTAGCTTAGCATAGCATAGAGAAACAAAAGAAAGCCAGTTTGGCTCAGCCCAAAAGATGCTAACATGTACATTTTGAAATTAATCTGTGAAACATATAAAACGTCAGTGTTTTGCCTCAGGTTCAGTTTTTGTTTTAATCTATGATATTTGAGGCTGCTTTTTAGTAAAAAGGAAAGAAAATGTTAAACTTGGCTAGAGCTAAGGTAACATTTTCTTCTGTTTTTACACTTAGCTGAGCTGAGCTAAACCAAGCTAAGCTAACTAGCTGTCAAAAATGGGAGTGGCATTGATGTTATGTTTCTTGGAGCAAAAAAGGGAATAGGTCTATTTCTCAGCTTCTGTGTGACTTTGAAGACGCAATTTTAATGTACTTAGTGATATATGTCTGGACTACATGGCATTAGCTTTGCTTCCATATTATTATAAGACTAACATTAAAGTAAGGAGTAAATAAATAGTTTAGGCTGTGTCATAGTGTCAAAAGTTGGCAGTATTGACATGGCTTTAATAATCAGCAGAATACAATGTGGTTACTTTTCTAGAAGCTGATTTTAAAGTAATATTAACTATATCATTTCTATTAAGAAAAGGTTTTTATGTCCCATTAGGAACCTCTTTGTAAAAAAAAAAAAAAAAAAATGGGGGAAAAAGTCCTTGGGTGAAAATAAGGGCAATGAAATGAAACAAACTAAGCACAATTTTGTATGTGTATGAGTATCCTGGTCTGCAAAAGTTGCACAGTCCTGCTTAGAGTTATTTTAATATTTGGTACTTTGGCTTCCAGAGAGGCATTTATACACACACGTAAACATACACTCCTCCGGACAGACAAAAGCACACCATGATTTTCAACAATCTCAATACAATTGGAAGAATTACAGTTCACAGTACTTTTGTCAAGTTATTTGGCATAAGGGATTTATATTGAGAAAATAATTTAAAAACAGTAGAAAAAATATCATTTTGCCTTCTTGGGACCACAACATTGTATAATCTTTTCCTGTTTTTTTAAATTTTTTGTTTTTGATTTTCCATGCATTCACAGATTTCACACAGATACATTTACTCGCTTACACTACTACCTTATTGAAACAGCTTACAAAAAAAAAACACTATTAAAATGGTGGCCACAAGGCTGTGCAAAAAGGAAGACCTCCAATGTAAGCCCTGCCATCTGTCTGACTTAGCCATCTCTTGCAAGTAACAAACTATAAAATAGCACCATTATACAGTGAATAGGATTCTTACTACAGTTTGTTATATGAAACCATCATGTAAAATGATTGATATTAATGCATAGGATAACATAATGGGAGTATTGTCTGATTATACACAGAAGAGGCAGAGCAAGAGATGAGCTGTCTTGGGCGTTTTGACTGAGGCTCAAGCAAAGTGCAGTTACTGTCCATCCTCATGCAAGGACTTCTCAGAACTTCTCTTTTTTTTTTCTTTTTTTTTTTTTCTCTTGTACTTGACCCTTGCTCATATTTGCACAGTTCTTATTTACGCTGTGGGTGCTTTGTATGTGTGTTTGTGTATTAGTGTGTCCGGTACTGCACATGTCCAGGTAGACTTGTCATGTTGCTTGGTAAATATTTAGGTTACTATTTAATTTCCGTGTTTCTTTGGTGGACTTTGTGATGGATACTGTTTTGTTTTACATAATCACTTAAAGCTATGTGGTCCAGGTGACAGTTGCTTGGTTTAAAAAAAAAAAAAAAACGTAAAAAATATCACAGCACACAAATCAATAAATTCTCATCGTGTGGCCATTGTTACAGTTTTTTGTCCATATCTCCAAAACAAGCAGTATCACAATCTGTGGTTAGAAATTGTGAGATGGCAACAAATGCCTTATCTTTGTTGTAGAACAGTGTTGAGCTGGCAGACTGGAAACCCCACCCATGAGTAGTAAAATGTGTAACCACTAACCAAGTATGATTGCCTACCCTTAACCGAATATAAGAAAAAGAATAAGGATAAGAATTAGAAAGACTTTTATTAGTCCATCAGTTGGAACATTGCAAATATGTTGCAACATGTAAACCTCACCATGTCTATTGAGTCCAACTTTTATATGTTTGATTCTTTACCATTCCCAAATAAGAAAAAAGTTAAAAAGTTAAAAGAGAGTTGAAAATGTTGTGTTGGATAGATTTAAAACATAGTTTTTACACCTTCAGAGTTAGCAAAGTAGCAGTTTTGCCCAAATCTCCTGCTTTCTTATTAACAGATGTGTTAAAATTCAACAGTTTTGAAGTTGTACATAGTCATTTAGCAAGACATTAAAGTTTATGTTATGGATGTGGCGTTAGGTCGAGTGTCAGCATCATCCAAATATTGAGCCGTTAAATGTTCATGGCATCAAGACGTAAGACACATCTTTTTGTCACTGTATAATATTTAAAGTTATCATGAATCTGAAATGTTGTGCAATGTGGCTCAGCATAACCTCTGTTGTGGGATTGTGTTCAAACTGGTATTGCTAGATTTGGGAAAGTTTTATTCCAAGATCTGGATAAGTTGTTTTAGAACAGTGCGACTAAACATCAAAAGCTTGTGCTGAACCTTGAGCACAACCTTTCATTCAACCTGAAATGCTGACGATAATCAGATCTGGCAAGGGTGGTGACATGTGAACCGGACACAGACACAGACAACAAACATTTTGCCTGATTGTCGCTATTTGATTATTCCACAAGTTTAAGCCAAATGGACTTTGAATCAGTTGAATAACCCATTTCTGACAACAGAACAAGCAAAATGCTTGTTCTGTTGTCAGATAGATTGTCTGATTGCTATTATTATTTTTCTGTTTTTGAAAAAAGAGAAAGCCACAGTTTTGTTTTCTAATATCTACTTTACTCAACCCCCTTTTCAAAATTCTATCAAATTATTCTTCATCAGGTGTTTAACTGGGATTTGGGAGGATTGCAGACTCATTCCTTGGGTTCTAAACACTTCTTGGGGCTTAGAAAGGATTAGGATTGGTCTCAAACCCTTTATTGACTCCACTTAGTAGGTATTTGAACTGGGCTCAAGGTAAAATGAACCACAACAATATTAAAGTTTGACAATGAACTACCTGGTTTTTGTATCCACAGTAATGCATGGTGCATAAAAACAAACTGAAGGTAAAATATAAGCTTTGAACAGGGGTGATAACTGCTAAATGTGACTGGTGTCAAAAGGAGTGAATACATTCACTCTCAGATTAAAAGGATTTACCTCCAAATATTCCCAACCATCATTCCCAACCATAGCCTGCTGCTCTCTGATTGGCTGAAACCCAGATATGTTTCAACCTTTCCTGGATTCTGCTCACACATGGAGGTATAATAAGCTCTTGTTCATGTCTCAGCAGTTAAACTAGTCTGTTACATTGCGTTAACATAGAGTTCCTCCCGATATGGAATGGTGCAGTGTATAAAATAATCACAATACCCCTCATCAAACCCATAAACACCACATAGCTCTTAATTTTTAATCATTTTGAAGAGCTTTTCAGGCCATTGTTAGCATCCTCTTTGTTTTGTTTTACAGTGAACCATTCCACAGGGGTACCGGGTAAGGCCACTACCCTCTCTCTTCCCAAGACACTGGGCATTTGTCCATTCGCTCCATTTCTACATTCTGTAATTTCTGCCCCCAGTGCTGCCTCGACTTGAGTTTTTCTGATGCACCTCCTGCAACAAAACAGAAACACATTTTCAGACATATGCAGAGAAGCACAAAAGCATACCCAATTTCTTTGGCAGGTGTCACTTTAGAGGTGGTCCCCCTGTGTCCTTGGACCTCAAACTTGCACAAAGAGCAAACACCAAAATCTGAGTCAAACTGGCAGAATGTTTCATCAGTGGTGGCGAAAAGTCGGGTCTGCTACAGCTAAAACTTAGAAACCAAATGGTAGTCTACAAGGGACTTCAGAATGGTTGTGTGATTGGTCATTCAATCGAGGCATTGTGCACTGTGAATTTGTCATCAAAAGTCACTGTTAAAGACCAGGTCTGCTTTAATTTGCTGCAAAATACCATCATGTTGCCAATGGCATCATGTATACCTGCTTAAACAATAAGAAATTAACCTAAACATGTTATCAGGCTTCTGAAAACAACTGTCCATCCCTTCAAAATTCTTCTTCTCACCCAAATTATTTGAAAGCTGAAGGAAGGTAAACAACACCACAACTTCCACATT
>JBAMHW010000026.1:8235268-8273689 GCA_037177495.1 Rhadinocentrus ornatus
AATAATAATAATAATAATAATAATAATAATAATAATAATAATAATAATAATAATAATAATAATAATAATAATAAAACGGATTAATGTTGTCAAAAAAAAACCCTCAATGAGTATATAAGCTAGCCTTCTTCCACTGAGGAAGAACACATGCTAACATCTGGTGTTGGATGTGAGCAGAGTGGCTAAATTGTCAGGCATAAACTTCAACAACAGCAAGCTGTTTTATCTGCAAAAAGGCAGTAAGATAGCAGATGAAAATGTAGATGAAAGAAAACACCAAGCTGCAGAAACAGAGAGAGGAGAGAAATCCCACTTTCCTCGACAGATTCAGACCCCCAGCCCAGAGGCAGAGGTCTTTCAGCAAGGCAGAGAATATCCAGGTAATAGTGATGGAAGTCATGTCTACAGTGTCATTAGTTATTAATATTGATTTTCAAAACACAATTGGTTGCTACTTTATTAAATCAAAAACTAAATTATGCTCAGATCTCTATATAACACATATCTATCCTACCGAAATGTGATAAATAATAATAATTAAAAAAACATTTAACATAAAATAACTGTAACATAAAATACTGACTTGATTTATTATTTCACTTAGCCAACTTCTAAAGAGCAGTGGATATTAAGAATGAATTAGTTAATATTCTCAAGGGAAAATCACAAGGGCTTTAAGCTAATGATAATTATTTGAGAATTAGTAATTTGATGATTTTTCCATTCTAATTATGAAAAAGCACTGATATCAGTATCAGCAATACTTCATTTAGTATCGTTACTGTTCTTTGGTTGGTTAGGGTCCTTCTTTGGTAGCTTCTAAACTTTTGTGGGTAGATGAAAGTTCATGTGCCGATAAAAACTGTAGATTTTTTCTTGTTTTACTTGTCAAGATTGTGTCTGTTAAGCAAGAAGCTGATAACACTTTGACTTCATTTTAACATGAGATCATGTTTTTGCCTCATTAACCATCCTAGCTCTTTTTCATGTAGACAAAATAGATTGGGCTCCTAATCTAGAATCTCGGCCTTGAGTAGGATTGAAATAGCTCCTCTCGGTTTGTTACCACCAGAGACACAGCAGCTGCGCTACAAAAAACAACAAAACTCAAACTTACAGGAGCAGAAACAATACTGGACTTGTTACAAAGGGACTCAATCCCAACTGCTTTCACCCATCCACACACGAAGAAGAAAGACTTCCAAGGTTTTCTATCCTTTCATCTGCTTGGCTTGAAGCTCTGAAGCAGCAGATATTTCAAGATACCAGTAAAAAGAACTGATAGGAACTTCTCCACTTCAAATCTTAACACTGTGTTGAATTATTAATAAGGATCTATGTCAGGGGTGTCCAGCTCCAAGCCTCAAGTGCCACATTCTTGTGGATTTTAGATGTTGCCCTGGACCAACACACTTTGAGTAAATGGCTTTACTCAACAGCTTGATGGCAAGTGCTGCTCGACCATATCGACTCATTAATGTGATTCAGGTGTGCTGCAGCAGGAACCATTCAATACCTGCAGGACAGCTGACTTTAGACAGCCTGATCTATGCCATCACATAGCTCAACTTTTTACGATTGAAATTGCATTTAAATTATGAAAATTGTTTGCCTCCCAATTTGTTCTCCTGAAGAACAGAGGTCTGCAAAAATCACATGATTGAAACACAGTATTAAGCCCTCGGGACAAAACAACATTTTCCTGCCCAAAAACCGAAGGTGAAGGTATCGAATCTTTAAATTTATAAATTAAAAACACCTTTGGGTGCTTTAGTGTGTATCAAGAGTGAAGCTTTGTGGAAATGTTTTTGTATTGCTAATATAATGTACAGTATGCCGGCAGCTGCACAGCATTGTTTCATTACTGCAAACTCAGAAGATGAGAAAGTTAAAGATACTAATATTTTTTTAAAGGCAGTAAGCCCCAATATATGAGAGTTACCCATTCACATATGTAGAACGAAGTTTTCACAGATAAAAGATTTTAATTTCTTCTGATGTATCAGTTTTGCATCTCTCAGTTCAACAAATATGACAGCCAAAAGAGTTGAAAAGGAAGTGGTACAAGAGTAACAAAGAGTGTCCGAGTTACATAACTGGGCAGAGATTACAAAACACTTTTTAACTGGCCAAAAGACAGATAATTGATGTAGTTGCGATAAAGAAGGGAAACATCAACAACACAATAATTAAAAAAAAAATGTTTGATGTTAAATCAGTTTACCAAGTTTGTATTGTTTATAAAACCCATACAGAGCAGCATTACCTGATAAAATCTTTTTTTAGTTTAGAGTCTAATTTACTGTTGATTTATTGTCTTGCCAGTTTAAAGTGAGTTACTGTAAAAGAAGGAGCGGGTTGGTGGTGAAATGTGAGGGGGTGGTAATAGGTGACAGTGGGTTGTCAGATTCTGTAAACACAGTGGGGACCTCCCACCCTCAGGTTTTTGACTATCACCTTCCATAATGGGCAAATTGGACAAGTTCTGTGTGTCGCAGTGCTATTTTGGCATGGGGAGGTGTATACGAAGCTTTGAACAATGACACACGGGTGGGCACAATCTAAAAAGAAACCCCGCTGAGTAACTAAGCCGAAACCCAAGCTTTCAGTGGAGCGTGTGGGTGAGGGCCCAATCTGGCAACCCACTAGCTGCAACCTTCCAAATCACCATTGAAATCAAAGACCTGCATTGTCTTGACCAATTCCACCATCTGTGTAAAATTGCAGAGACCCCCTGCGTGGTATCTCATATAGTCTATCTCAATAGTGTCTGTACACCAGTTTGCAGACAAAACCCCTTTTATCTGATTACAGAATAAAAAGCACTTTGTTTAGACTCGGCTTGTGAAGAAGTGAACTGTTACTGATAATGTGGGGGCTCTCACCTTTATTTGTTGTTTTCTCTCATTGTTCTCATTTTCCTGTGTGGGCCTGATACTCTGTGGTGTGATGGGATCTTGAATGGTCTGAACGAGCCAGCGTGTCCTCAAAAAAGATTGAGTAGAGGGCATGCGGAGAACCATTCGAGTCAGTTTGCTCATCCAAGACCCTGACATCTGGGAGCACCTGCTCTTAAAGTGTTGATGTGAAGGACTCCGGGAAGACATTGATTTCAGAGATCGATAATGCAACCATTTAATTCACTTTTATTTTTATCATTTTCCATTAATATCACAGTGTGTAAAAGACAATTATGAAGAGAAAACCCCCTTAGGAAGCCTTAGAAAGGCTAGTCTCGTGTCACAAAGAAACAAAAACCTGGCTGACTGTAGTTCAAACAAAACTACAATTAGAAGCAGCACAGCTAAAACTAATCTATCAAACAGAACTGCAGTGAAAGGGGTAGCCAATCTAAACCTGGCCTAATCTCCAAATCATTTAACAATCTGTAGCAATAAGCCAACTAAAAAAAGTCACACAAAGTTCAAGATTGATACAAGAGGCCTTAGAGGAACACATTTAGACTCTAAGAGGTCACACAAAAACAATTTCTCAAAGAGTCACAATCAAATAACCAGAGACTTAACAAAACAGGTGAGCTGTCTAGCAAAGGTGCACAGCTGCCACTGAATAAGGGGATGACAGGGCTTTTATGTCCGAGATGGGGCAGTGGCAACAGTGCTAAGTCCAAATGATGGCAAACCAGGTAGCAGGTGAGAAAGGTGTGACAAGGCGGAGCCAATCACAGGCAGGCGATGAAGTATTAGCATACACAAGGAGCAAAGGATTAGGACAAGTGACAGCTGTAACGTGTAGAGTAAAAGTACATTTGTGTAGTAGTGAATTGGAACTCTTTGTGTTAAAGAGGGTCCAGTGATTCCAGAAGAGGATTCAGTTGCAAAAGCAACCCATGTTGTAAGATCTACAGGCAGACTGCAGCCAGGCCTGCAAGCAAGATTTGGTGCCGGATGTGTTGCTGCTTTGTTCAGTGAAGATGAATCTTCATATATGGTGCAGTCTAGACTGGAGAAATAGGTCATGCTTGCAGAGCGTAAACCTTCTGAAGCATGGCTTCATAGAAGAAGAGATGGAGTGCTGGGCTGGCTTGTCTGCAATCCAGATCTTTCATCAAATGAAAAGGAAAGAAAAAAAATGTGCATCATTAAATGCAAAACATAATAAATAAAATCCAGGACTGTGAAGTGGGGATAATTCTATATCTGCCAAAAATAGGACAATATTCCTCTACCAAAAAGGTCAGCAGCTGGACCCTCAGTTCCCAGATGTGTACAGATTGTTGATGCTACAGTAGCAAACATGGCCATGTCCAACTTTTGATCTTTTTAATTGTGAAAAATAGGTCTTTGTATTCTGTTTTTAGCTACATCCCAATAATTTCAGACTTAATGCTTGTGCCTTTACCAGCAGACTAGCTATATGAGACTAATATCCATTCCAAACCAATCAAATGAAGCAAATTTTTTACAATGCAGACAACAAGGAGCATCAGATGTGTCCTCTCATCTGGAAGGTAGAAGTAAGATGAATGATGTCTGTCGGTCATTCAGAGGGAACACTAGCACAGCAAGATTCACGCTAATGCTCAAAGAGAATAATGTAGACAGCTGGGAGTCATTTAAAGAGTCTAAAAGAAGGACAGGCAGATGGAAATGGATGATCAGGACTGAGAGAATGATTTCAGTATTACAGTTGAAGAGGCAGAATGAGAAACGAAAAAAAGTGAGTGAGCTGAAGGGAGAGCATATGAAAGTTGTATAAATGGCAAAGAAAAAAGCTGTCCACGAATAAATTACTCCGTCTCCCCTGGGATTACTAATGTAATTATTTGAATGAGGGTTCTCATTAGAATGTGCAGAGGTGTGGAAGACTTGAGGAACAAAATGGGAAACAGAGTTGGAGCAATGAGGGTTTAGCTACTGGAAATTAACTTGCTGCTCTGAGCTCTATAATTGATATGAGACACAGATACCTTTGATTGAAGCAAAAGAGAACAACCAGGATAAAAGAAATTTCCTCGCTGACTTTTTTTTTCTCCTTATTTCCTCAGGAACACACACACACACACACAAAATGAAAGGCGAAAGGTAAAGCTTAAGATGCAAATAAGGACAGATGCTCCACTGATCACAGATAAGGTTTTATTTGTTGAATAATCTCTCAGAACCAGCAGAATATTCTCAATTTTTTTCTCCCTTTTTTTTTAATAGAAAGAAAATTCTCCAGGTATGTTGGGTCTTAATTTTCCTATTTTACAGTTCAAAAACATGAAAATCTCCCAACAACAACAAAATATAACAACATATGAACAATTTTATTTAAAAAACCCAAAAACAAAACAATTGTAAGCAGCCAGTTTCATAAAAATATAAAAAGATCCAGTGAGTAAAAATGTCTCCGAGGACACAAATTACCTTCTATTTAAACACGACAACTTTGAGTTGCTTTCAAGTTTCAGCTGTCAGTCATCCGTCACAAAGGCTTTCTTTTTATCAAACAGTAAGTATCTCATTTTTAAATAAAATTCTTCTCGTGGAGATTGTCTGAATAGCAGAAGTCAACAACTTTCAGCATGCCTCAAGAAATGAATAAAAACAGCATATCTATTTATTTTCCTAGGATAAAACAGGAAGCACATAACACATCTATTGAACATCTAAATGAGGATGAAACTAAGATGGAACAAACAACCTGTAATGAAAGTTGACAATAAAAATTCCTCCCATGTTTTGGGTTTTTAATCAATTACTTTAAAAATGAAAATATACTCAGTAGTGCTACTGTATTGCAGCTTTCCTCTTCAAAGACATTTCAAACAGTTCAATTTGCAATTTGACATCAAGTATTAAAAACCTTTTTTTTTTTAAATTAGTTTATTTGATTTCTTGTTGAAAAATTTTCATCACAGAGACTTATAATGCTTGTGTTTCAAAAATTGAGGCTTACAACTCTGTAATACTACAAAGACACACATAGATGCTGACTATGCTATTTTTGAATTGACTTTCCACTTGTTAAAATGAAACTATTACTATCAACCCAGATCTATAGTTTTCCTGCTACACCTGAAATCGTTGTTTAAGATTAGCTCTTTGAAAATAGTAATATTTTTTGTGTATCCAGTTGGTATGCAACCATTAGCTCATCCTGAAGTAATCTGAAGAAAAGCAAGTTGGACATTTGTTTATGAGACTTTACTTTTTAAAATTAAGAAACCTGACTGCAACTATTAACCTGATCATAAGTCAATTTTATGCTGCAAATGTATTTATTTTATAAATTTTTGATAACCAGCTATTAGGTTTGCCTCTTAAATAGTGTAGACCTGTCTGTAGCTTTGACAAATGCATTTTAAAAGAACATATTCTAGCCAACCTCAAAACACTCTAGAATACACTTTAGCTCCTTTGCAGCTGTGAACAGGCTAAGGCCCTGTACACAAGAACTTAGGTTTATTCCTGTTGTCTACATGCAACGGCTGTTTTAGGGACTGAAACCCAAGAGTTGGGAAAATACCATGAAGATTATTACCAACTCGATTGATGATCATGTGTGGACTTGGAAACCAGGATTATTGGCTTGTGACATCAGATTGTGCACCGCTAACTCCTCGGTTTAACGTTGGGACATGTTCTGATCTTCCCTTAGGCTGTGAATATATTTGCTTTAAATCATGCATACGCATGTTTATCATGTTAGCTTGAATATTTTGCATTTGTTTGTAGCGTCTTTGTGCGCGTTATTCTAGGGACCAGATGTAAGGTCACAGGTTGTGGTAAAAATTATGGTAAGTTTTTAAGACAAGCCTAGTGACCAAATTTGAAATTATTCCTTACAAACCACTATTACACCACTGCTGCTTTTTCTGGCATGATCTCAAAATGAATCAAATGCTAACCTTCTCTATTGTTGCCATGTTTATCCTTTTGTTTACACCCTACAAATTTTACAACTTTATCTAGTCGGAGTTATCTAATAGTGGAATCCTCCATAAATAAGCAGAGTACACAAACAAGTATGTCAACTGTGCTCATGATGGAACTGGTTGCCTACACAAATGGGAAATAAAAAAGCAAGTATGTTCTCAGCATTGGTTTACATGTCAACAGTAGGTCTAGCCAAAATAGCACTAATGCTATCTTGCTAACAGGACGTTTTATATGCTTGCACATACAATAAAAAGAAGATTTTGTTATATATTTAAAAAACAATTCATCATAGAATTCAGTGCCAGCATTGCCGGTTTCGGTTTAGCTACTTTAGCCTTACATTAAAGATCAGGAATATTTTGAGATCTGTAGATTTTCAAATAGTTTTTTTTTTTATAATTTAGCTGCATGGATGTGATTTTTTGGGGGGAAACAGAGAAGGAAAACGGTTGTTAAAAAATGCATGTTTTTGTGCGTACTTAGCCAAAAGAAAGTAAAGAAAATTAATAAATGATTTATAAATGTTTCCATTACATTGGTAACTATTTCTTTATTTCTATTATTTCTGATTTCAATGTACTTACTTTTTTTTGGAGGGGGGGGGGATATTACTTATACTTGCAAAAACCTAGGTCATTAGTGTGTGTTTGAGTACACACAAATTGTCTGCTTTTCTCTCCTTCTGCCCATTTTAAACTATAAAGACATCAGCACAGTGCAAGGAATGCTGATGTGCTGAAGAAGCAAGAGTGAAGCCGGAGTAAACTGCAGCCCTGGGGAAAGTTCATACATAATGTCAGAAAGCAGAGAGATCAAAGTGTGAAATGGTCTTTTTATGCAAAGCATATTCACATGGACCTATTCAGAAAATAGAGTCAAGATTTTTTTTTTTGAAGATATTAAAATATTAATACTGTCATTTTTTTTTAATAACACAAAAAGCTTGTGGACATGGAAGAGTTAATAATCACCAAATGGGAATTAACAGAGATATAAGTAAATAAAGAAGTATAATAAGCATTTACATTACTAAGAAATAGACCAAATAAAATTTACCTACCACAAATTTCTGGACACAAATATTTAAGTTTTTCTTTCTTTTTTTTTCTTGGAAAAGCACATCAATGGTTTGGAAATGTTTAAGGAAAAAGTTCAAGTTTTTTCTTAACTGTGAGAGTGAACATTTACAAACACCAGTTACAGTTCATGATGCTTTACTTCTCTTAAAAAAAAAGAAAAAGAAAAGAAAGGTTTAGTATTCCCACAATTTACCTGCGAGGTTCCTTAAACAACAAGAAGTAGCATTAGCACGTATCGTCCTTTTAGTCCCAGACAGTCACACCTTCCAGCCGTAGCTACGCAGAACTAGTCACAGCATGAAGGAGGGAGCGGATGAAACTGGAGAAAAAGAACACTGGCGCTACATCAGGGTGGGACAAGCTGTGTTCTCCTTTCAGCTGGTTAAGAGGCTAACCTGGGGCTAAGATGCATCCCAGGAGAGCAGTGTCGACATATCTGACACCTCAGTATATTCAGCCTGGGGCGGAGACCTCCTGCTGCCCTCACACATTTCCTCTGACGTTTTACACGTTAACATCCGGAATTAGGGAAAAGTTTAGAAAAAGATAGGGAATAATTGAAAAGTAGTCAGAGCCGTGTGAAATCCTCCTGACATTCAGAGCCTAAGCTCTTGTGTAGATGAGGTGTTGGATTGTTTCACTGTTGATTTTAATGGATTGAAAAGGATCTTCTGCTGTCTGAGAGCAGAATCAGATTGTCAGAAATGTCTGCCGAAGTCTGAGCATGTACTGTAAAATTCAGTGTTTGGATAAATAAATGACAGCACTTGAAATAACATGATGGAGTGTCCATTTGTCACCAGGTCAGCTCCACAGACTGTCCAAGGGAGTGATCCATTTGTAAAACACACACTTGTGTCATATTTACAGAGTCCTGCTCTTTAACTCTAAGTTCATCTCCTGGCTCCTTTCTTTTGACTGGTGGTAGGGGTTTGGGGTCCAGCCTCCTCTAGTCATGTGGTCCTGGGGTTGGGAAGGTCAAAGACAATGGGCGCATTCATGGGCAGGAAGTTGACAGTGCAGGTGGAGGCGTTGACGAACGTCGTAGTGCCGTCTGTCATCATGCCGTAGCCTGAGAAATTTTAACCAAACAGGAAAAAAGAGACATGGTGAACTTGAATGCGGTTGTATGCACAGTTAATTCAAGCTAAGGTGAGATATGAACGCACAGGATGTGATGACGCAATGATGCTGTGGAGTGTGAGAGAAAATGCTAAAGACATTTTGTTGCTTCTAACTTTCTCTGTAGGAGTCATCGTACATGTGAGGAAAACTAAATTCACTGCACCAATGTTTTTAAGTTACTTGATTGGTGATTTTGCCAGATGATACTGCAGACAAGGAAACTGGAAATGCTTCATGTCACGATGAGTTGGCAGAACGTCCTAATGGGCTGCTTTTTAATCACAATTTCTGATGCATATAGCCACCCAAAAACACTGGAATGAGATGCACACCAAGGCTTTACCTTTTTCTTTTCTTTTTCAACAAAAAGTTACATAAAGCTGCAGAGCTTCTGCAGAGCATCACATGCAAGAATGATTTAACTGCATTATTCTGAGGATGTTGTACAGTGTTGTACAATTACAGTCAGACAAATAATTTTTTTGTGCATTTTAAAGTTCTGGTGCAGGTTAAATCTACCAGCTTTTATGACTGTTAATCTAATCTCTTTGCGTGAATGCAATTAATGGAAATATGGCACTCATATTTCTCGAATTTACATATATATACTTTCAAATATTTTCATATTTTTTTCATATAGTCATATTTTTTTGCAGCAGTGTTTTACTTTTATTATAAAGACTATAATTAAAAACATGCCACCTCTCAAATACTACAGTTTAGCTGTTTTTAGGTGCAGGTGTCTTTTCCAGCATTTCCTGAAGCAGATCTCTGCATGTCTGTACTGGACCTTTCACATTTTGGAATACATAAATACAAAACTCAGAATAATTTATATCCTCTTTGAATTTCTCTTGGAGCCCTCTCATTAATGAAGAGAGCTGGTCTCAGTGAATTTCTCCTCATATAAAATCTGATCTAGTTTCTAATCTGGCTCACTCTGATGGGGGACTGCTGCTCTAGGGGCCAAATGCTGACCTGATAACCCTGAAAAAAGCAATCCTGTGAAAAAGAAAAAAGGAAAAACTCTCTGCCCTTACTGGCCTAGATGAAATGCTGATAAAGATGTATCAGCTCATCAGTTCTCTAATACTGTTTTAGCGCTGCATGTAGTAGCAGGTTAATCATCAGTGCTCTGTGGGATAAAACTCACTGATCCAACATACCTGATTGGCAAATCTCCATGACAATATGAAAGAATGGCACCACATTGTATCCTGCAGGCTGTGTTTCTAGTAAATACGACTGAAATAATCATTCTAGTTTAATACATTTCACTGGAACAATGATGCCCCACTCAGCAGGAGAGACTAGTTTTCTCCTTTCTACTTTACAACAGAAATTAGAAAAAGTAAAGAAAAAAATACATATATTGATCAGTCTTGTCTCTTCTTGTCTGTGAGTTGCTGTTGTCAGTTACTCAGTCTCTTTATTTAGATAAAGTTAGGTGAAGCATCTTTAGAAAATTAGTATATAGACGCAGACCTGGTGGGCAGACCCCAGGGGGCTGGGTCCCAACATTCACAAACAAGGAACAAACCTTTTTTTTTTAACTTAATTAAGTAAAAAAATATATAATAAATATAATTTTAATTCTGAATTATCTAAAAGTTATTTTTATACTGGTACTGAATGGTCAAAATAGCAAGTTGCATATTTGTGTGAATATACTTTATGTTGAGAGTATTTGGTGCTCAGTATTGTGCAGTTTCAATTGAATTATTAATATAAACTGACATATTTGGACAATGGACATAAGAAAACAGTAAAATAATAACATGAAGATAACATGATGTTTATGTTTTACTGAGTTAAAGTAAGTTGCATGAAATTAAAAAGGAACAATTTGGTAGAAGCTTTTATCAAAAGATGTACTTATGTAAAGTACTTGTGTATTACTTGTTATTCATAAATTAAATGTTGGTTCATCTGTTGAATCTGTTGCTTTACAGCTAATATCAGCTTTATCCAATTTTGAACATTGGCATAAAAGTTTTTATTTTTTATTTTTTTAGGTTTTCTTTTAGTACTACTAGTGTAAATACTTTTCTATTCTATTTTATTCCTAATCTGCATTCAAATGAGCTAGATAGTGAATAACTAAACTGGAATTTGTCCTCTTATAAAGTCAAAGTTCATTTAACAGCAACAATCAGTTGCTCGGCCTCGTTCTGGTGCCAAGACTGTGTAGAACCAGTTGTTCTGTTCTCATTGAATTTCAGCCGATTAAACACATCAAAAAACTTCCACCATCTAGCAGCTACAAGAATATTTTACAAGATAAAGAATTTGCCTTTGTTAAAGCATAAGCCTAGTAAGTTAAATATCCTTGTTAATTATTCCTTGGTTATATTTTTAAATGATAAATAAATAAATAAAAAGCACATTTCTCCAATATAGGTTTAATGACGAGGTTTTAGAATCCAAATACAGTCTCACGGAGACACAGGTGGATGGATGGCAAAAGGTCATTTAATTAAACAAGAACACTGCAGAAGTAGGAACACTGGGAGCTAAACTAAAAAAAGACCAAACTCCAAAAAGCAGAACCCAAGGACTAAAAGAACAAACACACAAAGACTATGGAACAGCCCGACTAACACACACAATGAACTGGCAATGAACAAAGAAAAACCTGGAGCATAAATACAGAGGGACTGACTACAAAACAAGTAGCAGGTGTGACAATTATCAACCGAAAGCTGGGAAAGGGAGGTAAAGCACACTGATATACAAAAGGAAAAAATTCTACAAAATAAAATAGGAAACAAAACAGAACACAAAAATGAAAAAAGACTAGGAAACTCAATGAACAGTAGAAGAAGAACAAAAACCCACAGATCGTGACCGTATAGCTGATAGACATAAACATGCTTATATGTTAAGTTGTGAATGTACAGTAAGTCAGAATAATCTTGACACAAAGCGAACAAATGTATTAACAACCGTCTGACTACTATAAACTTATTTTATTAGTATTTATGCCAATCTGACAAGTTAAAATTAGTTTAAAAATTATTTAATATATTGGGTCTCTGAAGCCCCTTTCTGTAAGTGGGCAAGTTCATATTTGTATTTCTACAGATGAGGTTGACTTAAAAACAGCATGTCGACATAAAGATCTGAGTCGAGGTACAGTTAAGAGTGCAACCCTATTTAACTGGACAGCTGTCCTTGACCCAGTATGCATGCACTGGAGGGAAAGGTGGATATTGATCAAAGTATGTCACCACTGCTATACTCAGAGGAGATGTGCCTACTTTTAGTTTATAAGTGTTTGACTTCTTCTAGTTGACCAGCAGTTTAAATGCTGATTTATTCTGAAAAAAATCCTGTGGACCCATGAAATGAAAATAGAGGTTTTTAGTTGGGTTGGGCAAAGGTATGTATAGATAAAGAAAAGGCAGCAGTTTCATGTAAAGATCATCACTCCAACTGTTAAACACAGGGTGTTTTTTGACCCCAAACCTACCTGAGTATGTTCCTCATATACTATTAACTAATAACTAAATAACTATGTTAAAATTACTGTGCAATTTCAGTTAAATGCAGAAGGAGCAAAAAGCAGATTGTCACACAGCCTGACACAACAAATGTTTGGGTTGAAACCTTTTAGAAATGGATGCAAATACCTTCATGGATGTGTCCAAACACATGTAATTTGGGCTGGACTCTTCTCTGAACTGTGTTGAGTAGCTCCATGCATCCAACACGCTGCATCTTCTTCGGGACCCAGTCCAGAAAACCTGCCCACAAAGAGATGCAAATAAGATGCCAATAACTGTAGTTCACACGATGCCTGCAAACAGCACCAGAACCGTGGCCTAAGAAAAGACACTAAGGTAGAATATGTTGTGAAATATTTCCTTCATTGTTGCTACACTGCCTTTTGCAGCTTGAATTCTTTAAGGTTTGAATTTATTAATAAAAACCTATCATTAGGCTGAACCAAGAAGACTGCATCCACATAGGTAAATATAGTCTGTTACAAATATTTATTTTAAAACACCTTTTTTTCCCCCATGTATCATTATAGACATTCAGATTAAATGAAAGTAAAGCAACTGTTTGAGCAAGTAAAAAAAAAAAAAAAAAGATAAATAATAACTAGAAGCTAAATAATTTGGTGTTGAATATTAGTTAGCTTCAATAATAATCTGTTGGTGATTCAGTAACGCATTTAATTGGATGTTTGATGGTGTTTGGTAGATTTCAAATGTTTTCATGGCTAAATGTGTCTCTGAATTTTAAAAGGCCATACATCCCATTTTCAAAAAAAGCTCCATATTTCTGGTTGTTTGTGTGATGGTAAACTGCACAACGCAGCACAACAAACGACTCAGAAAGCAGCCAAATAAAATGAAGATCAATCAAAGCCACGCACAGATGCGGACTTCACAGTATGTGTGACAAGGATGAAGCATGGAGTGTTTATAATTTAGTGGCTGCACTGGGAGGAGGGATGCTGTTGATGCTGAGTCAATAAAAGCATCAAGTTAGAGCAATAAAATGAGTGAAGAGCTCATGCCGCCATTGTTCCCACCTTCTGTCACTTTGCCCAGACAAGAATAATAAGTGAATACAAAGGAAAAGCTATAAAAGACAACAAAAGAAAAGCAAATGAGGAAATAAAGTGAACAAAGGACTGAATAGCAAAAGCTTTCAAACAGAAGAGCTCACTAAGAAAGTGGCAAAATAAAGAACGAGTTTTTAATTTAAAAACAGATTATAATTTAGTAAAAATTTAACAAGTGTTGATATTGAACTTGCCAGATACAACCTGCTCTCATACAGAATAATGAAAGTTATATCTAAGGTGTAAAAAAACAACATACTTAGAGTTTGCTTAGGTGACTTTGTGGCAAGAAAACTCACAAGCAACACGACAACAACTGAAGCCCCATAAACAAAAAAAAAAGTTTGAAATTGGAATAACTTTACTCAGTTTTATCAGTTTTTTTTTTCCATAGCTAAATTGCCCAAGTTAAACACAAGTTTTAAGCAGGGGCAAGTCTAGAAAATTTTTGATAGGGGGGCCAGACAGGGACACAGACTAGGAGAATAGTGGCTGTAGATGTAGATTCTTGGGAAACAGTAAACAATAATAACAATATTATCAATAATAATAATAATAATAATAATAATAATAATAATAATAATAATAATAATAATAATAATAATCATATAAAAAGTGATTTTATTAAAGTGCCATGCAACAAGGATAAGACACCAAAATATTCAAACAAATCACTACAACAGTTGAATAAGACCAATTAAAGCAAGCTCTATATGCCATGTATCAAATGTATAATCTGGTTGCAGAATTTAAGCTGCTAAGTTTTCTGTCTTGCTCGCTGCATCACAGTTGATGCTACTGCACTGCAACATGATATACTGCTTGTTTTTAATGTTATTGCTGTTGCTCCTGCCTCTCAACACAACAATGATGCATGGCTTTCTCTTTTTTTTTTTTACTTTTACGTCTTCTTCATTAAATGCAAACAGCCTGGATGGATGTTTGTACCCATTAGCGAGAGACAAGATAAAGTTGTATAAATCCTGCATTATAATCAGTGTAGTGGTAGTACTGAAGAAATCTGTTGGGGCCTGGTGGCACTGATATGGTCTGAGCAACTGAAGCTAAATGTGCAGATGTTTTTTTTTTCTTTCTCGTATGGGTCATTATCACTACATACATTTTGTAACTTTAGGATTTTGATGTTAGCTTCCCCAGAACTGTTTCCTATATATTGTTTTATAGCTGCATTGGTTATTTAGGAGCTACTTAGTGTTTAGTAATATTAAGTATATAAAACTTGATTTTATGTAACCAGATATTTATTCTTGTTCTCTCATAATGAAAGGTTTTAGGTACCAGGTAATAGTTCCAAGATGTGCAAACATGACCAGAGGTTCCTTTTCTGTGAGTACATTATTGTATGTGCTGCATTCACTTGCACTTTGGCATCTGGGTAAAACTCAGTTTACATTGGATATTCCTTGCTATTCAATTGTCTATATTTGAGGTGGTTCTGGGGGAGAACAGTCAGATTGTAGCCCCCACAGGCCAGACTCATTAGCTCCGGCCTTGGTTTTTAGCAGTTTGTTAGTCATTGGTTTAGTGTTAAAAAAATCGATTTTCAGATACTAATCGATTCTAAAATTTAATATCTAGTTAGATATTATTAGCACGAGTATCGATACTTAAATGCCACTTTGGTGTCTGCTGGTTTATGAAAAAAAACAACAACAGCTGTCTCTATCCATTTTATGCAGGCACTGCAACAGGCAACCCTACAGCTTCTCCCTGGAGGACCCATTGTTTGCATTGTTGCCATTGCCAACTTAGCAGCTATATTCAGCGAGTTTTTAGACCTCTTTAGCAGCACTTTAAAGAAAGAAACGCGACTAGCAACCAATTGGAGACTTTTTCTGGTGTTATTGGAGACTTTGAGACTGATGTGAAAACACTTATTGTTTACAATTGTCACGAGAAATCCCCCCCGTCCAGAAGCACTCACAAGAGGCTCGTCTTCAAGCTGCAGGAAGAGCAGTAAAGAGCCTTAAGGCAGATTTATGCTTCCGCGGCGTCTGCGTGCAGCCGACTACAGCGTAGCTGACCCTGGTGAGTTAGCTTTTGCACGCGTACAGGTAGCCTGTTTTGGTGTCTGTTGCAGTTTCTCCTCCTAATTTGAAGGTAGCAGCAGTGGTGGTGTCGGCCAGTACACTCACCAGGTCGGAGTTATTTTGATGATTAAATAGTTTTAAAACAACAATGGCATCCTGTATGGTTCAGTGTATGTATTACTTTGTGGAAGAAAATGAATAAATAATTTGATTAGCCTCTCATCAACTTGATCCACTAGTTATTGTTTTAGAAACGGTTGTTACCACACAAATTCAGCCACAAGATCCAGATATCTGGCAACACGTGATCCCAAACTGACCAATTACCAGGAGGTACTTCCGCGTCAACTGTCTTCGTAGCAGGGGTGCACGGCAGGTCTGGAAGAGGTGCGCGTCGAGCGTTGGCAGAGCTACGCAGAGCCTACGACGGTGACGTGGATGCAGATGACGCGCAAGCATAAATCTGCCTTTATGCTCCATAACCAGCATGAAAATGAATTGCACAAAGCTGCTACTGGCTGATCTAATCCTGGCTTCAGGGTCAGATATTAATACCTTTTAATGTAGACTGTTTACAATAACATTTTAAAAACTAATCTTTTTTATGTTTTAAATCTAGTTTAAAAAGTAGATAGTCTTAACTATTTTTTTTTTTCTATTTACTTGATCTTGTCTCAAGTATTGTGAAGAAAAGTGGTTGAAATGTTTTTTATTTTTTTGCACCACAGTGAGCACACTGCCTGACAACACTGTTAGACTACATGAAGACTATCTCTGCACAAACTAATAGAGCTTTAAAATTACCCATTTTTTTAAGCTGTTATTGTATTTTTTTTATATTTTTTAATATATTTAGTTGTATTGCTTACAGGGTCCTAAATTAACACTCGCCAGGCGCCAAATGCGAGTCAATTTTCCGTTTGGCGAGTGAATTTTAGAGGGCTATCCGCCAAATGGCGAGTAAATGTTTGTACCAAACTAGTCATGTTTTTCAGTCTTCCTTTAGGTGGATTTCTTCTTCATGTCCCTCTGCTGTCTGCATGTATGAACAATGCGCACGTACACACACATACACTGATGCAAACACTCGCAGGTGACACGAGAACGCGCTCGCACTATTTCAGTTCTGTTTACCACTTAGCTCAGGCTAACTAAGTAGGGTAAATATGTGGAGATTTTTAGCAGGAGCCGGCCAGCTTTACAGAAGAAATATATCTAGGATATAGTGACGCCTTCTGTGTGCTTCACGGCCTGTTCCGCTCGCTTCTCACGCGCCGACAGTAGGAGGTAACACACCGGCACGTGCCCGGCTGTCTGTTAGCCTGTTAGCTTAGCTTAGCTGTTTTCAACCTGAAGGGTGACAACAGCTGCATAACAGGCGTGACGTGACTCTGCGAGACGATGAACAGAGCTCAACCGATCAACTGATAAAAAGAATAATAATTATTGCTTATTATTATTATATTGATCAGTTATTAAGTTCATTATCATTATAAATAAGCTTTTATTATTATTGATAAGCTATTTATATTCAATATTACTGATTTATTATGAATCAGATCAATAAGCTTTAAATTTATTATCAGTTTTTGTTTAATTTATTTTTAAACAAAAAAATAAAAAGCAGAAATCAGGGAGTATGATCTCATTAAGGCTGTAATGCTGTGACACAAGGACTGGAGGCCAGAAAGCACCAAGAGTAGAGTTGGAGGAGTCTGATTCAGTTGTGGCCGGTGAGTCAAAAAGTTAATTCGGACACTGATTGCTTATATTGTGTTGTTGTTTTTGTGGTGTTCTGACTTTGATTACGGAATAATAATTTTTTCCCCCTCTATAATATCGAAAATAGTATCAAGTATCGAGCATCATTCTTAGTGTCAATATTGAGTTTAAAATTTTAGTATCGTGACAACCCTAGTTAAGTGATACCCCTTCATTTCATTACACTTCAAACCTCTCTTTCTGTTGAAAAAAAAACAAAAAAAACAGGAATTTCAAATTGTAATATTTTCCCTGTGTGGCTTTGGAGACAGTGGAAGAGACGTGAGAATTTAAAAGGCTTTTTTGGGTCTTGGGGCATTTTAATGTGCTTCTTGTTTCAAACAGCTGCTGCATTGGGAACTAAGCCTGTTTTTCCTCTTTTTGTCTCACTTCTTTCCTTGGGCTGTTAACTTCTTCCTCACAGCCAGATAAAGAGGCCATATTTTTCCTCTCTCACTGTGGATATGCAGCTTTATCGCGCCTCATAAATGGCAGGCACGGTCTGCAGTGTAAAATAATGTATTGCTCGTGTTATATCCCTTCACCTTCCTGTCTATTATTAATTTCTTCATTTTAAAAATCATTTAGAAAGTTAAATGTCGACTTGTGTCCTCCATTTCCTTTTTCATCTTTCTCCTGCGTCAATCCCTATACTCTTTTCTCTGAGTTAGTGTGTGTCATGCATTAGTAGCCGCTGTAGTTGCCCCATATGCCGGTGGCTTATGAGCAGATAGCTGGAGACACTTGGCTAAGCTGAATGGAAAATAAATGGTTGTGTTCAGAGCCGAGACGCAGACACAGAAATCAATCACACACACTTGTCTGAACACCACAGCTGCAACGGGAGATGGGGTGTGAAAGTGTATGTTCGAGCGAGAGAGAAGTATGTGTATGTGTGTGTGCTTTGCGTGAGAATTTGCATATAAGATGTCAGTCAGCTTGTGAGTTAGCATTTGCTTTTCCAATTTTTCCAATGTTCTCAAGTACCGAGGATGTGTGGTAAGTGTGTATCAATTAAAAGGTGATTACTGAGATGGCTAATAATCTCCAGTGCTGCAGAAGTGTTTTCTGGCAGAGAAGAACCAGACTGAACTGTGTTAGACATCACTGATCACTCTTGCCTTTTATTAGTCCACTTACCACAAAAGGGATTCATCCTCACCTCCTTCCAAAGCCCTTTTGCACTTTTGCATTTTATATACTAAGTGTATATGCACAGTTAACTGCCACTTTATTAGGTACACATGTGCAATTGCTTGTTAACACAAATGGCAAATCAGCCAATCACATGACAGTAACTATTTAGGCACAGGGTCAAAATGACCTGCTGAAGTTCAAACTTAGCAGCAAAATGAGGAAGAACTGCGATTTAAGTGACTTTAAACATGGTTGTGACAGACGGGCTGATCTGAGTATTTCAGAAGCTGCTGATCTACTGGGATTTTCCTACACAACCGTCTTCAGAGAATTGTGCAAAAAGAGTGAAAATATCCAGTGAGCAGCAGTTGTCTGGATGAAAAAGCCAACAGTTACTCAAATACTTGGTTGTAAACAATACAGCCAAGGTATGCAGAACAGCATCTCTGAACACACAACACTTCCAACCTTGAAGCAGAGGGGCTACAGCAGCAAAAGTCACTAAATTGGTGCTGGAATGGGAGATTCTCGTCATGGATGGGCAACAACTGTGTGAAACTATATTCTGATATGTAGCAAAATCTCTAGAGATCAGGGATCTAGTTTCTAAAACCCTGTTGACATTCTGCCACCATAAATTAAGGCTGTTCTGAAGGCAAAAGGCAGTTTAAAATGGTACTAGCAAGCTGGACCTAATCAAGTGGTCAGTGAGGGACCAGTGATTTACATACTTGAATGACAACCAGGGTGAAACTCTCCCCTTAACCCGTCACAACTGCTCCCCAGGCGCTGAGATACGGTTAACTGCTCTCTAGTAAATCTAGAGATGGGTCAAATGCAGAGCCAAATTTCCCAATCAGGATTTAAGTAAATTATTAAATAATTTCTACCAAATAGTCTTTGGTCACAACCTTCATAGTGATGCTTGAGTAGATTTACTCAGTCGTACTGTGTAGAAAAAAAAAGGACAGGGCATGAAAATGATTATGAGCAACCTGTCAGAGTGACACTTTTCATTTTGTGCCCTTTTTCTTTTGTTTTAAGATTATAAACCCTTATTATTACACCAGTACCTTAGTTAATGCAGTTCATTTAGGCAAGAGAATACTGATGTTCAAAATATGGTGTGAACAGATGGATCCAGTCCCATTTCATTCATTTGTGAGCAAGCAAGGCACACTCTTTCTCTCTACCCATTAACAATCCATCACCAGGTTGCTATGAGATTTAGTGGCAGATTGTTACCAGTTTGCTAGCAACCAATCACAGCTGATCCTAAATGGCAGGGCTGTCATAGAGAGAATGCTGAAGCTCACTTTGACCTTAAAAGCTATTTAAAATCACACACAAGAAAAAAAAAGACAAAAAGCAAGAACTGACCTTAGTTAAATTAGTTTTTGGACATCCACAGTTTGGTATCAAAATAGTACTGATAAAACAATTTCCCCATAATTACCAGCAAAAAGACAACATGGTCATATGTTGAATTCTTGTCAGTGTAAATGTATAATTCCATGAGTTATCCGTCTAACTGCAGCGAGAGGGAACTGGGTTTGATCTTAGGTCGCGCATAAATTTTAAGCATTTGGTTTGTTGAGTATATTGTTGAGGCAGTGTGTTTGCCAAAATGCTCTCTCAACACCATTAAATATTATCTGACAGTGACTTAGCTTTTAATAACTTTATATTAAATTTAAAAATGTACTTATCTGCAATCACGTGCCATCCAGATATTGATCCATATAATTTTAGTCTGCATTGTTTTTTCTAAAATGCCAGCTACGGATCCACTGCTGGATCTGCTCTGTAACTTGTAACAGATGGTTTGTACAGTTTTTGGAAAAAGACAAGGGTTTCCAAATATGACTGCAGATGATTGGATCAACCATCTGCATATCACTTTTTATCATGGGCTAGACTCAACCATTACAGTCAGCAAAGTGGAGGCATTAGATAAATAAAATTTTAACCAAAGTCAGTGGTGAGAAGGGTGGACAATGTTCAAACAGATGTATACCTGTTGGGATAGGATGCTGAAAACATATAGCTAGTTAAGCCTAGCATGATAGAACCTCTTATGATCATAACATATGGAAGAACTTTTTGTTTATTACTTTTTCTCATGCTAGAGAGCATTTATTTGGATGTTTAATGGCATTACCAACTGAAAAACTCAGGACAAATAAAGACAAAAATAAGAGAAAACGTTTTATTAGTTGTTATCCATTCTCCTCCTTCTGAATCTCTGCTTAACCTCAGCTTCAGTTGATGCTGCATTCATGGTAACTTAAAAGTAGGAAAGTTCTGTTTTTCATTGCCATTACATCAAATCTCATTACTTTTACAGTTTACCTAATTCAGTGGTTCCCAAACTTTTTTTGCTGGGCCCCCTTTTCATTAACAACAATAATGTCAAGCCCCCCCGATCCCAGTACCACATGCACCCCAAAGCTTAAAAAGAAACGTACAAAGAAATGTGCCACGAAATAGTCTTTAGTTTATTGGCTGCTTTTTTTTGTTAACTACAGTGAAAACCATGCCAGTGGCAGAAGGAAAGATTAACTTATCAGCTATAGTGTGAGATTTTATAAACCAGGAAACTCTGCAAACTACTTCAGGTGAGCTTTCAGCCAGATGCTGCTTTAGTAAAACAACTCTGCTATATATGATAGATGAGTAGTTTATTTCTAAAGTAATCAACAGTCTTTTATCTTGTGTTCAGGATGACAAGTCCCCGAGTAGCATTATTACTTGTTTGGCTTCATTCTGTCAGATGCTAATATTTTGAAACATACATCACACTGTGGTCTGCCTTCATTACCCACTATTGACCATTACAATTACTTGACCATTACCTAGTCATGCCTAAGGATGCAAGATATGCCTCATCATTTCTCTTCTTGTTTTTTTTTGGTACTTGAAATCTCTGTTCTTGATTCATCATTGTTTAACCAGTGTTACTGGTTAAGTTTTTTATAATCTTGATGTGCCCCCCCAGTCATGGCTCTGGGCCCACCCTGGGGGCCCCGCCCACTGACCTAATTGAAGAAATAAATATGCTAAAAATCCTCTACCCATACTTTTTTTATGTTTCCAAAAAGGAAATCTTACACTGAACTGATGTTTAATTAGTTTTTACCTTTTAGAAGATGAAAATTCTAATTTCCAATTTGTCATGAATGCAACAGCAGGATACCACATTGGTGGCCATATAAGCAGCTGTTCTAAATTTTAGCCACTAAAAACTTAGTGTAGTGTAGAAGAATGGAGTGATAGGGAAGATTTAACTGAATACGAAGGAAATGTAAATAAAATAAAGGTCAGTCAAGTCAGTTTAGTGTGTGGTATGAGCTCTCCAACTGTTAACTGGATGTTCTTTTATGTTGTACTCTGATGGTTATTAATATAGATCACAAATGAGGCTAACCCTAAAGAAGACAGAAGTGGAGTTGGATTATTGATCATCCCATGCCTCTAAATTGATCTGTTTGAGGAGTAAATCAATAACAGAAAATAGCTGCTAGAGTGTCTGTGTTATTTTGACCAAAACCTGTCACATACATTTCATTCAGACTCTAGGAGATTGTCAGCATGTGGGAAAAAAGGCTAACCCTTTAATGCTAAACGTATCATATATCATTGTCATTGTTATTTTAAATTTTTTTCATATATTTAGAATGTTGCTTTAATTCTGTGTCAAGTTGGAAAAGCCTAAACAAAACTTTTTTTTAATCTAAGACAACCGAGCTCACATTACAGAGCCAGACCAGTCGGTTTAATAGATTGTTGTAGATGGTAAAATGTGTGAGTAAATGGGTTGAATACAATCTTAATGTATGTATAACTGAAAGAAACTCTCTAAAAAGAACATTTAAACATTTTTTTTAACTGAAAACAAGAGCGTGGTTTTGGAAGCATTCTGTGATGTGTGTCTCACCCAGTGGGGGGCAGTGTGTGACCAGGATGTCCGTGTTGTCTGGGATCTGGTTCCACTTGTCTAAAAGAGCCTGACCTCTTGGCAGGTTGAAGCCCCAGCCATAGTACCAGGGTTGCCTACAGGGAAAGCACAAACACACACAAAAATGAACAAGAGGATAATTTGTTAACACACGCGCTGCTAGAAATTCACACATCATGTGGGACGTTTTGAGAACATAACTGACCTCACAGCAGCTGTCAGAGATAAACAAACTACACTCTCATAGCCATAGATTAATAAGCATTTACATTTATAACACAGGCATAAAGATTATATTGAGGTGGAGGACTAAAAAAAGACCTCTCAGGTTTCACTGACATCAGTGACCACAACAAGAAACCAAAACTAATCAGAACACAATGCAACTAGTAGTGCTTAAAATTGTCACACACTCTTTCTTTTAGTAAAACCTAGGGTGGCCAGGAAGTGCAAAACAAAATTACATCGAGTGAAACATTTTTACATTTTTGCGATACAAATTTACATCCAATTTTAAAAGTTGTATAGGTTGTCCTAAAAGTAGGAGGCGTAAACATCTCCTGCTCCTGACTGCAGATGGGATGGACTGCTGTTTAAGGACTGGGCCCTACTGTAAGTGCAAAGCTAATAGAAAAGAATAAAGCTGAGAAAATAATTGCTTTTAATCACACTTATCATGGCTGTCTCGCCTGTCGTGCTTGCTTGAAGTGTAGTTTGTACACGTCCTCAATAATTAACACTACACATTTGCAAGCTGCAACATAGTGACCAGTAGGGGCAGTGTAGTGACCAGTTTAAGCAGATAAAAAGTCACAGGATAGACTAAAATTACATCGATAAAAATGATGTTTCAAAGAGTTTAATAACAGATATAATTAGGGATGGGAATTGATAAGATTTTATTGATATCAATGCCATTATTAGTTCTGGCTATTGATCCGGTTCTTTATCAACACCCTTATCAAGAAACAAAAACAGATCTAAAACACAGATTTAAAATTGTCATGTAAGCAAATAATAAAACAAGTTTTAATATTTAGTATGAACAGAAGAAATAATATGTGTAAAGGGTGGTATGCAGAGATGGATCAATGCTGTATTTTACAACACACTGGACCTTGTAGGAATTTACGTCCACATAATCAAGAAGTGCACTGAAACACACCCAACTCAAAGGGTTTTTTGCAGAGGAACGTCTAGCGGTGTTTATGCAGGGAATTCTGCCTTCTCTCTGCACCATAGTGCCATGGTGCGCTAAGCAGGACGTGCATTTGGAAAGAATTATAATATTTATACTGGAATTCCAATCTACACTATTTACTATGAGGCTGAAACAACTATTTAAAAGTCTCAGCCAGAATCCCAGCCAGAGCAGATCAGACCTGCCAGACCAGACCAGAGTTTTAACCCCAGCTTTGTGCTGTGGCCACTTTTAGGTTTCATAAAATAAAACAAAATTTCTCTTCTGCTCTTTGCATTGCTCAATGCCCACTGAGCACACAGAAAGCACATCGCAATACATCCCCAACCCATAACTGTTCCACTACTAGAGCTTGTGCCATTGTCTTGTTTGTCAGTAATATGTAGCCATGCTCAGCCACCAACATTGTTTATTTGTAGTCAGTGAGCTGGCCAGCACCTGTCGGCACCAATGGAAAGCATTGATAAGCCCAGTGGAGCACGATTCCTGTGCTTTGGAAAATTTAGAAAATTTTGAACCAGTTCATGAGCCGGGTGTAATAAAAAGATCAGATATGGGTCACATTTGGGCAAAAATGTCAGATTTGAGTCACTTTTGCCTGCGTTGTAAACAGAGCCACAGTCACTAAGTAGGCAATACTTACAGTGACGTCATCGTGAGAAAACAAAAGGCCGATTTTTCAAGATAACGAGGTAAATTGAATCATCACATCAAAATAAGCTCTGATTTTAAGATAATGGCATCAAAGTCAATAAAATAAAAATAAAAAAATTTAAAAAAGCCTTGAACCCCTCATGGAGAAATTATTAAAATAATTCCAGTCATGGCTGCTCTCAGCTTCCGTAGACGAAAGATCTGAAAACTAGATAATAAATTCATACTTTTTAAATGATTTGACATTACTAGTCCAATTGAAATTATTATTTTTAATTATGGAAACACTGCAACATGAACAGACTTCTGTTGAACTTCTGCAAGCAGTCAGAATGAACCATGTTCATGATAAACCTTCGTTTACCTTCTTAAGTTGTCTCTAGCATTAAGAATCAGCTTAAAGATTAATAACTCAGTTCTAAAGATTTGTAGCTCTACTGCGTAGATAAAAATTTGATTGCCAAATTTTATTAAGGTTATAAGGCAACACTAGTCGTTTTAAATTTAAAATAGATTTAAGGATACTTTTCTAAGTTTAGCCTCATGGTGTTGAAGCTTCATTATTCTTCCTTTTGGTGTCTCAATGAGAGGTTGGACCTGTAGGATGAGAAGATACTCCTGGCCTTATGAAGAGCATCCTTCTAGGACTTAAATGATTTGCATGGATGTGGCAGAAATATAAATTAAACATCTCTTTGATCATAGTCGGTGATGGAGTGATGCAGTGACAGGAAGACAAGGAAAGACAAAGGGATAAATGAGAAAAGAACAGAGGTAGAGGAGGAAAGCCCTGATGGCTGAGGCTTGCATTCTCTGACTTTGATAGCCCACTCCTCGGCTGTGAGTGACGGAAATTAACATGTCACTTACAATCTGTGCTCAGATCCATCTTCCTTTACAACACACAGCACACGTGTGTGTGCAACTTCAGGCAACGATGTCTGTCACTAAAGGCGTCCAACTGGCTTCTTATAAATTGCTGAGTTCAGTCACTTGAAACAGCAACTTTATCACAGCAGCCGCTCCTGATGCATCTGTGTCCAATGGAACATCAGATGTGGATTCTTTTAGAACAATTTTCAGTGTGTGTGTGTGTCCCTAACATGTGTAAAGGCAATTGGGGAGACAAAAATGTCTTTGGATAAGACGAAACACCTGTCACAAACACTGGTTCTCTTCAATGTCCTCAATTAAGAAAGCTAAAAATTGTGACTTAGAGGTCATAGGAACAGATAGAGTGAGCCAAACACATGCAACGGTGCATCATGGGAAATCATGTCACATTTCAACCGGGACACGCAAGATTAAAATTCTTTCTCTCACTGAACTTCAGAGCCTAAACACTTCTGACAATTATTCAATGCTGCCCATGAACCCAATTTCAATTATTTACACTACGAATATTAAAACATTTAAACTGGCCTTAGCATATTAATAGGGCCCGATGGACATGAATGTAATATTCATGTCTATCTGAACATGGACATCTCAATTAAAATGGAACGTGTTCAGCCCTGCAATTGATGCTCCAGATTTCTTTATGTAAATGAACGAACTATAAGGAGAGAAGAAAGCAGGGACAAAAGTAAGAGACAGAATTTAGTGATCCACCTCAACAGTAATAAGAAGAGAAATGTTTAGGACAGAGACCAAAATGCTTATAAGAGTCCTGTAAATTATGGGTTTAATTTTAGTCAACCTAAAGAGCCACATTGTACATTTCTAAATGTACCTCAACACTGCATGCCTCTCACTCTGAAGTAACATGTGCATTCACAAGTCTCTTGTTTTTGTTTTTAGTATCTTTTCACATGTAGTTGTTGAGATATTTTACAAATTCTTCAAGTCAAAACTAACATAGCTTCTTTAAGATGAATGAGTTAAATCTTACACTTTCCACAGATTTTTTACCATTTGACTGTTTTAGAAGTATACTTTGGGTGCTGAATTCTCTGGAAGACAGAAAAATGTTTCTTCAATATTTTGTCCATACTGCATTAGCATTTTAGGCATTTTATGCACCTAACAGTCAGATTTTGTATGATTCAGGACTTGTTTCAGTGGGCGTTGCAACATTTAGCCAGTGCCAGTTTGCTTTCACGTGTACAACTTGCAATCCCACCACATAAGTTGTAGTCCGCTTCCTGCATTTGATTTACTTAAGCAAACTGTAACCAGAGTTTTTAGGCAAACCAGAGTTTGCATCTTAGATCTGTATCAAAATTTCGTTGTGCATTTACACCTCTCGAAACAAACTACACTTTCAAACCAACCTAACGGCACTTTAATTGAAAACTGGTGTGAATGCACCGGTAAGACACACATTTAATTTTGTGCTGAGATTTACAACTCCTTAAAGACCCACTACAGAACCTTTGCAGATTTTCAGTGACGTGCCCCCAAACGACGCTTAATTCAGCATCCATCTAGCATCCTACCTGTACTTGGAGATCTCCCCAGCCAGTTTAAGACAGTTTTATCTTGACTCATGTCTTATCTATTGCTCTGTCCCTTTCTCTCTCTTTTCATCTCTTTCTCTAATAATGTCTTCTTGTGTTTCTTTGCTGAATCAGCCATAGTGCTGTGTTCAAATCAGCTTGTGTTTATGTCCACTTGCTAGCGTATGATACCGTGCGTAAAGCAAAGCTTAGATGTAACCTCACACTGCATCCCGACAGAAAAAGTTGTATAAAGCGGTATGTCAGGCTCTGGATCTTGCTGGGCAGCAACGGCTCCAGAAAGGCACAAAATAGATGTCACTATACCACCAAATATGAATGTTGAGTTTTAAGGTTGGAAGGTCATTGGTTTCTCAGTCTATTCAAGCCAAGTTTGGTTTAATAATAATGTTTTAGTGCTGCACAATATAGAAAAAGATCATTTGATATTGTGAAGACAATATGATTAACAATAAATATCAGCAAATAATTCACTATAGGGTGCTAATCTCCGGTCTGTTAATGAGGAAAGTGTTTCTCATATTTAACATTCTCACACACTAAAGCAGTACATTATATACTAGACAAAAACACAACCTACACACCCTTCTAGAAAATATATAAGGTCTTGCTGCAAATATTGAAGCCCCTCCAGGATCTCAAAATAAAGTCTGCTCTGCACCTTCTTGCATTCTGTCTCTGTGTTGCATTATCCAGGGAAAACCCCAGATATCTGCAGTCCTCCTCAACATCCACTTTCATGCTGGAAAAGTTTGGTTTATTTCTAATCCTCCTCAACTCCACGATGAAATTTTCTGTCTAGCTTACATTAAGGAAATGATCATTCTGACTGACACTTTGCCATTAAATGATCAGGTAATTTGCTTTCAGGCTTTTGTTCATCACGGACACACTCAACAAGTGTAGATTATTTTTGCAGGTGACAGGGCTTTGAGTTGTAACGAAGTCCTGCTGCTCCTGTGCTCCTGACCACCTTCTCAGACGTAAAACCTTTGATTGTTAAGAGCTGGTGGATCAAATGTGAGATGATGTTTGAAAGAGCTCCAGTTAAACCCAAATAGTGAGAAGAAAATGTAGAAAAACATGAAAAAAACATTTCCCCCCACTATTTCATCCCCATTCCCACCTCAAACAAGGACAAAATAACAATTTTAGAATAAATATATTTAATTTTTAAGCTAGATTTTAATGTTAAAGATAGGTGGGTTGTGTGGAAATGCCATACACCTGCAAGCATGCACAAGACATAGTGTTAGTTTATAAACACCCATAGAACAATGAGTCAGCTGCAGTTATAATGGTGGCTTTCACATCGTTGTGATGACAAAGACTTCTGTGTAAAGTACTTATTCCAGTGGCAAATGCATACTTCATTTTCACTGACATCAACTTTAAGAGATTTTTAAGACCTTGTAAATTTGGAAAAGGAAAAAAAAAATCCTCCAAGTTTGTCATCAACTCTCCCAAAACACTAACAGTCATTTTGTCAGCAGAGGATTAAAGTGTTCAGAATAAAGCTCTGCTGCTTGCTTTAATTTTCTACCATCAATCATTCTGTGAAGGAAGCTGTCACTCTTTTTCAAAGGGTTTATATCTCATTTTGCAGCAAAGCACTTTATAATGTCCACGGTGCCAGAAAAGTGTGTCCGTGCTGACTGTAGGCGTCTCCAGCGCAGTTACTAAAAAGAGATTATCTCTGGCAAAGAATTGAGCACAGTTTCTCTATAAAAAGACCACTCCCGTGTTTGCTGTGAAAACCAGAGAATAACTGAATGTAATTCCAGGGATAATATTCCCTGCTCCAGAATAATAATGTTTTCATCAGGTAAGGGATTACAATGGTGCAAGTGATATGTGTTAACTTACAGGAGATGAATGGAGTAGGCAGGCAGGCAGGCTTGAGTGTTGAGCATATTAATTTTTCTGTCAATGTACCGAGATGGTATTTGCTGCAGGGTTTATGAAAACAGGAGAAAACAGATGTTTACGCTAAAGGATCCAGTCCCCAGGCACAGATTCAAGATGCACACTGGGAGCAAAACAAGTGCTCAAACTATTACTTTTGCCAACTCGCTCTGGGCTTATTTCTTCTGAGGACAAGAAGAAAAGTCAAACCTTAAAATTAATCCTGGATTAATTCAATGTTTTATCACAAACAATGCACTGTCATGCTTTATTTGAACATCTGTGATTCACTGTGCATGCACATTTATGTGTGTCTAACTAACAGAGACCCATTGATACTATCGGGGTAAATCCATAAATGATTGAATGCTGCTGCTGAAGGCTAAGCATCCATACCTGCTTTTCATTTTCTCCATCCTCATCTTTTTTCACTTTTTCTGCAGGACTTCTCTTCCTGTCTGCTTTCTCTTTTCCTCTGCCTTCTCTTAACACACAACCAAATCTCTCACTTTCTCCTCATTTTTTCCCCTCACACAGCTTGTTAGCCAGAGAAATGACCTGCTAGGGATAAAATAAAAAATGATAATTACCACAGAACTAGTGCAACTTCTCACTGGTTTGAAATAATAATAAGTACAATAGGAATAAAAAGTGCTGTGCAAGTTAAAAATGTTAAAAAATAGAAACTGAAACTTGCAACAGAATAACAGAGTTGAGCATCATTCCTACTAGTTCATTTAAATGCTGAAGGGAAAATAAAATCTTAATGCATTTGGGTTCAGGTTTGTACTTTTAGGTAGTAACTGTTTTGCAGCCAGACAGCTAATGACATCCATTATGACACCAGCCCACTCACCGGCCCTTTATAGGTGCACCTGTTCATTTGCTTGTTAACACACATTGCTAATCAACTAATCACAAATCAGAGCATTTAGGCTTGTAGACATGGTCAAGACAACTTGTTGAAGTTTAAAATGAGCATCAGAATGAGAAAGAAAGGGGATCAGAGTGACTTGGAACATAGCATGGTTGTTGGTGCCAGATGGGCTGAGCAAGGTCAGAAAACAAGAACAAATCCAATGATCAGCAGATGTCTGAACAAAAACACTTTAAGATCAAAGGAAAATGGGCAAAAACAAACCCTCTGAAAAGTCTTTTCTTCAAATGTGTGTAAGTCTGTGTCTTTAATTAAATTTTTAAAAAAGCTTGAGTGACTGGACCAATGACATCAGTTATAAGAGCATCAGCACTGCGTCATAGTAACAACTCTCTGAACCGGATGACAACGGAGTAAACAATCTGAAGCAAAGTCAAGGAATCAGATCAAGGCACATAGAAGCATCATTCAAAATTGAATTTTAAGGTGGTGATTAAGAACAAGTGTTTTCAGAATGTGTCATATTAAAAAAGCAGTCTTACTTTCCTCTTATTCCTCCCACACAAAAGGATTCACAGCACTCGTTTCAGCTAATTTCACAGTTGCACCTCAACAGAAATGCTAACGCTTCTGTATATGCTGCGTAAAGGCAAAATGTATGTGTGTGTTCCAGCACTCACATAGCCTGTGGTGGTACATGGCAAGCATGTGAGAGTTTAACTTGGTCTGCCCACTTAGCACAGCAGGGTACCTTGTCAGAGAGATTCGGAGCGGGAACAAGTTGTTTAATTAGTTAAAAAGACACAGTTCTGGGCTTTAATTACTTTTTTGTGTCTCAAACTTCTGCAGACACATGCCATTTAATCCTCAATCGTGCACAAGCTATAATGTTAAATCATGGGAAAGCACACCTCGAGTCATATCAGCAAGGCTGGTTGAATCCTCGCAGCAGGAACAGAACAAGACACAGGATGTTAAATAAGAAGCAGAACAGAGGACAAGAACTACTTATGAGTTAGATGAACAAAGAGGCTGAAAGGCAGATTATATCTGACTCTGATTCCTACACATGAACCTGTTTACATTAGCAAGAACAATCAAAACAAAAATTACAGGCAACTCAAAAGAATATTTAGTTTGAGACCCTAAATAGGAGTACGGTTTACACTATATCCTGCTTTAACGTCTACAAATAGAAGTGTATTCTTTCAGTATTAATTATGTGAATATTTTAAAGCTCAATTGACAGAATTAGATACTTTATAGTCTTTTTTGTCAAAAGAACTGATTGTTTGTCATTAAAATGTCTAATTGAAAATGTCAAGTGATATTTTACTTGCTTTATATTGATGTGAATGAAAGTGATTGTGCTTAAGCAGGGTGTGTCATCGTCTCATAGGTCTGTGTACAATCAGACAGTTTGTTTTTTATTCTGAAAGAAAAAAATGTAAAGAATAAAACATGCAAACAAAACTGAGAAATTGACCTGAATATAAAGTCTCTATAGTTCATATACTTGACTTAATTGCAGCTCTGAGTTGTTCTCCATCCTCTGGCTTTGCCTGAGATGGTGCTGCTCCCCCCTCCAATTAAAAAAAATGATCCAGCATTTTATTTTCCATTAATTGAATGACTTTAGATAAATATTAGTGCCCAATTAATCAAAGCACCCTTCAAAATATGTTTGACAAAACTGGGGGTTTGTTTACAACCTGTCCAAGAAGAGAAAAGGTCATTTGTGGTGCACTGTTCATTTTTCTGCCCTTGCTATGGCCTTGGTTCCACCTGTGTGGCGAACTGTCTTCACCCCCACACCTCACTCCAGAGAGGCAGATTGGAGACATATTGGCCCTCAGCATGACTTATGTAACTCACAGCAAGCTCCAACACACGCACACACACACAAACATATACAAAGAAATTCAAAGAAAGAAAAGAAAACAAGAGCTAATGGTGTGTACGTTGCAAATGCATGTGTGTGCCTGCTCATGCCCGTGTAAGTGTGCATGTGCAACAGAGATCCGTTTAATGTTGTAATTGTTGGTGAGCAGCGAATGCAGCAAGGGTCTCAGAAGACAACGCAAGAAGGATTAGAAGACTGCCAGAGCTCTGATCTACACAGTGTATACTAGACACCGTCTTCCCTCCAGTGACACACACGCGCACACACCCCCACACACACAAATGTGCACTCACTCAGCAGTGGGGCCCAATTGGGTTTAGTTTGATTATAAGTATCCAAGCATCCTGTGAAATCTGGACAAAGACACTTTGGCATCACAGGGCCCATCTGTGGGACAGAGAGTGGGGACATCTGTCCATTTGACACACACACACCCACACCCCCACACACACATACACACAAATTGAGTGAGATTCATCAAGGAAACAGTGAGAAGACACAGAGAAACGCCAATGAAGAGTGTTTTCCTGCTCTCTCTCTCTGCATGTATGTGTGTGCAAGTTCTGCCTGGTGTGTGTGCTCTACTGCTCAGATTTCTCATTTAGAAGCATTAATACACACAAAACTGATGACACAGACATTCCCAGGTTGTGTTATTTGTATACCAATATCTTACAGTGACAAACCTTCCCTTCAAACATGCCTTACATGTAAAATATTCTGCAATTTTTACAGAATAGATTTAACATGTATCATTATTGCCATATTAATTACTGTATTATTACATTAATGCATTAATAGCTGAGAAAGGAAACTTGTAAGAGTGATTTTGTGTCACTACATATAAATTCCCCTTAAACTAGTTATCAAGTCAGCCAGCATTTACCTTTAAAGCACTGGCTGCTTTATTTCATTACACAGTCTGTTTTTATGACGTATAATCTGATACTTTGCAGGCTTACAACAGAAATTACGGATAAAATATCATCGTTTAAAGCAGTAGTTCCCAACTTTTTTTCCTTGGAGACCTCCTTCATGCATATACTAAAATGCCATGGACTCCCTGCTGAAACCATGCTTGGTTTCAGGCTTTCAAAAGTAAGATTCTCACCATAAATAATGTATTCTGGTTGAATCCTGTCCTTTAATAAAGCCAAAGTTAAATGAACAACATATAACCTTACTTTTATTCATTAAAATAGGGGAAATTTGTGGACATTAATCAAAATGGCTCTAATGTTCAAAGCCTTTAGGGACCCCTCTTGGGGGGGTCCCGGACCCCAGGTTGGGAGCCACTGCTTTAAAGCACTTTATTAATGACTGCATTAGAAATAAAACAAAATCAAGCATGTGGGCCTCGATGCAAACAGTGTAACGATCTTGCAAAAACATGGCAACTCAGTTCCTTCACCACATAACCAGCAACATGTTAATATATTTCCCTCTAAAGAGCAAATTTAGCCAAGTTGATAGCTGGCCATTGTTGTTTTCAGGCTGTATCTGTAATAGATTCACCAGTGTTGTAGAACCTAGCTTAGCCTGCAGATGTTTCACAATATCACTTATACCACTTTTGTCCCATTTACTTAAAAACTTAAGATAACATGTGAACTTCATTGACATAAACGCTGTTCTCTCTGCTGTCTAGTTAGTTGAGTGAACCTCACAAGAGTCAGGGCAAGTTGGGATGTATTACTTTTTATTTTGGATACTATCCAAACACACAGGCAGATTCAATAAAATTCCAACAGTAATTAAATGCGTGTATTGGAGAAAACAGCTGGTAACTGAGTACATAAACTGCCAAACTAGCCGACAATCTAGTAACTAGCATGAGCAGGCATGCTAGTTAGCCCCTTTTTAAAAATACATCTAACATTAGCGTAATCTATTGAAGTATTTGTTTATGTACTGGAAGTAATTTGTTGTTGTAATATTCAACAATATAGCATGTTTTTTTTAAAAGGGTTTTAGTTGGTTCCCTGCTTTAGCATCCCTGATTCAAATGAAGCAGATCTCAACACGTTAATAAATTTTATGATGATTGTTTTTATTAAATTGAATACTGTTAATCTGAATCTGTATTTTGCAAGATCCTGTTCACACTGCACTGAATTATTCTTACAGCTGAAAAGTTCTTTGATGGATAGACAGTATACGCTATAAATGCAGATTGTGTGCAGAGACACACCTCTGGCAGGTCTCAGTCTCCCTGATGTTCGCTATTTTTAATAAGAATCTATCATCGGTGAAAGGAGGAAAGAGTGTGAGAGGCAGGGGGAGCAAAACTTCAAGGATGAGAAATGAGAAAGAAAAATGTAAGTAGTGAAAGGAAGACAAAGAGAGGGAAAAGTGGAATATCGACCAGCGTACAAAGAGGGAATAAACACAGACATGAACAGTTAAATCTCCTGTTCCTGCTCTCCGATGCTTTTCTGACAAACCTCCTCCTCCTCTCCTTTTTTCTTTCACTGTCTGTTTTTGTCTCCAATCAAATTTGATGTCAGCAGAACAAAAACTGCTTCTAGTCGTCCTGAAAAAGACAGATTTGTGTCAGTTCAGATGAGCCAGACCAACTGGGAGTCTGATCGAGGTATTTGTTGATTTAGAGTTAAACTGCAGACTGTGATAAAACCATCTTCTACTGAAGGTACACACATACACTTAAGAAAATATTTGAACAGATTTGGTGATTTTAAGGCTGTTGCAGGAGATTGTTTTATCGTAATTCCGTCTGATCTTTTTAATCATATTAAGGCAAATTAAATTTTTAGCTATAATTTAAAAAAAATATTTGTGTTTGTCTGCAGCTAGTTTTTCAGCTCATAAGGCAGGGAGGCAAAGCGTGATAATTTCCCCCTAAATGCCTTTTAAATAAACATTTTCAGGGCAGTTTTCTTCATTCATCCATTCACTTGTATTCAATTGATTTCTCAATTGTCAAATCCAGAAACTTTAAAGTTTTTAGATTGTCTTCTTGTTGATATATAGTACAGTTCAAAGCACAACACTCCTGAGGAAAATCCTTATTTTCATCTATATCACAAATAGAGCAGAAAATCAAGTAATAATTAGAAAAGTGACGGTAATAAAACTGTTCTGAGATCAGCATATTCTGATGAATTCACCAAGCTAAAAAATTTCTGTCTGTCATATTTCTTTTCTTACTACCACAATTTTGTTTCTATTTCATGCATTTTCTAAATGAGCAATGTTACATTTCACTAAACCAAACTGCATGAATTACTGTAAATGGTACCAGAAACATGCAAATGCCAGGAGGAAACTATTTCAACATGTGCAATGTGAGTTACAGCTGTCTCCCCGCTGTCACACAACAAGACAGTGACAAGCAGAGGCCATAGAAAATACTTCCTTGTGCTCCCTAGAGCAAGCAGTTCTAAACAATCCCTCAAACATGGACTCTACCCAACTCCCCACCCACAAACATACGTACGCCGCTCGACAACACCAGCAATCTGCTGGGCTCAGTGGCAGGAGGGAGCTGGGTTGTGACAAATCAGCTGAGACCCTGACAGTCAACTTCATGCCCAGCGATAATGAGCTCCCGCCGGAGACTACTCTCAACTGGAGGGAATGGCGACATGGAAAAACGTAAATGAGCCTAAAAAGAGAGAGAAAAAAAAAAACAACCAAATAAATTTTAAGTTATTTTCTTTGTTAGAAGGATGTTGAAAAATAAGAATAAGAGGGGGGGAGGCGGAGAAGAAGAATGAAATTGAATGAAAAGACACACAGATGGGCAAACAAACATAACATGGAAAAGAGGATGAGCACGGGAGACTGTGTGTAGGCCTGGAGAGTGTGTTGGATGTGCATGGGGATTAGGAATTGCTGAATTCGAGCACATGGTTGCACACACTGCCTAAGCCTTCTTCAGTGTAGGAGGAGGAGGCTGTGGCATGATGTGTTCAGCGGGAGCTGGATGAGTTGATGTGAGGATTGGAAATATATAGTGAAAAAATCCAAGCCCGTGTGGGGTAACTGGGAGCAGAGTGGGATAGTTGCACTCAGCTAGTTTGAGTTGGATTGAAAGCTTTTCACACCTCCATAACCAAACCAAAAAACAAGCGCCATTAAATTGAACCAGACAGTTTAGGTGGAAAATCACCCTTAATTAACCTGGGATGTTACAGTCTGCTGAAATCTTTAACATAAACATACTTTTAATCTATGTTTGAGATAAGATTTACCTCTCTTTTGCATGTAAGCTACATGAACAAACCTTAGGTGTTCAGATGCGGAGACCTGAGAAGTAAGGGATCCAACAGCCCCTTCAGTGCAGTCTTTACTCCCTCACATCATGTCATGTTTTAAACATCAATATGATGTCGCTATGTTCAGGTGCTTTGCTGTTTTGGTACAAATATCTGGCATTTCATATCTGTTTCTGTGGTAAAATCAGATCAGTTTGTCATAAACTCATACTATTAGTTGCTTTTTTTTTTTTAATATTATTATTATCAATATAAAAAAAAAAGTTTTAATTACAATTTACCTTTGGGGAAAGCCAAAGTCAAGTTTATTGATAAAGAACATTAAAACCAATTGCACGTTCAAGTATAAAAATGTTGACAAAATAATGTAACAAATCTTAAAAAAAGATTAGTAAAACATGGAAATAAAAATATAAAAATTAACTTAAAAGCCAAAGGAATAAAGTTTTGTTTTTTAGATAAGACTTAAACATTTGAAGCAATGATTGTTTCTATAGTTTTGAGCCTAAAACATAAAAAGATTAATAAATCAATTTTTTTAATTAATTTACTTAACTTTTATATGGTTTTATCCCCTCAAAACAATTTATTGGGGGTGTATTTGTTTCAGCAGGAAGACAACTTCAATTTTACTACAATAGGGGGGCAGAGTGCTTTGTGAAACATGCTTAAACCTGTGTTTTTTATTAATTTTTTATTATTTTCAACAACACTAAAGAAATAACTTTTAAAACAATATAGACTATTATAAAACCAATATTTTGTAAGGTGGAGAATAGGGTAGAGAAGGCTGGTGGGACACCAGAAGGCAGCTGGATTTGGAATAGCACATTTCTAATATTAAAGAAATGATGAAAAACAAAGCACATTGAGACAGAAACTTCAGGAAAACAAAAACTTAAACCTAATGAAAAAGAAGAAGAAGAGGAAGAAAAAGAAGAAAAGAAAAAAAAAACAGCCTAGTAGTGGGAACATAACTGATTTGTGACTAATAATTTCTAGTCCTGTATGTGAGGCAGAAACTAGTCTAATTCATGCTTGAAAGATTTGACATTTGCTCTCCAGACACACTCAGCAGATAAGAAAATGTCCAAACAGAGCTACAGTCAGTGGTAACTAACAGTACCTAGCTGTTAGCTAGCAGTAGCTAACATTAACTAACAGAAGCTAGTGTTAGCTTACAGTAGCTAATGTTAGACAGTGTTACCACACTGTGTTAGCATGATGGTCAATTTTCTAGCAATGTATTGTTCATCATCTGTACTTTACTGTTTGTGTACCATGTGAAGGAAATGTATTGGACCAAAAAGTGAATAAAATGTTAACAGGGCTGCCAACTCTCACGCATTGGCTGGGAGACTCGCACATTTGAGTGGTTTTACACGCTCTCATGCGGTTATGATGACGCAAACTGAAGAGGAGAGGAGGAGAACAGTGGCTGCTAAGGAGGAGCTATCAGGTACTATCAGAGGGAGGAAATGTGTAGCATTGTGTCACTGGTTTTTGGCAAAGTGATGCATGTCTGCTGCTAGGTTTAAGTTTTTTGTGTTGATGTTTTAACAACAAGAGTTCCCTGCAATCTTAAAACTAAGGCTTCCAGTTTTGTTCAAATGTGCAGTAATAATAAATACATGTGACGTCAGTGAGAATGATCTATAGAAAATAGATGGATGGCTGAATCTGAAAGCTGTCTAGCCTGCATCTTATAAGATACAGAGTAGAATATGTTTACACTAAGACAGGAAGTACAATACAAAACAAGACTCATGTGTTTGTCGGTGTATCCTAGCAAATGGCTTATTCCATAACAATACTGAACCTTTCAGCACCACTTAAACATTGTAACTCAGTGTTTGCCAAGATTAACATCATGAACCACATGGTCCTCAGTTTCAGACCCAGAAGCAGCAGCAGGTCCATCATCATGTCCAGATTACACTGAAGTTATTCAGTTTACAATCAATTGTCTGCAGCTGGTTCAAACAAAATTATCTCAGTGACACTGACATTAAGGGGGGGTCATCATTTTTTCCCAGGCCTGTTTCATGAGTTTATTTTTTAAAATAATTCTGTTGAGGCATGATTGAAAAGCAATGTCTAACTTTCATTGGTTAAATTTAATAGAATTTTTATATATTATTACTTTTGTCAGATTCAAGTTATTTTTGTGACCATTGTGAATTTTTCTTTCATTAACCGAAGGGTACGTCTGTCAACGTCTGTATTTAATGTGAAACTTTGTCCATGGTGGGGCAAGTCTAAGCACGCCGCAGTGTCCGTGTCTTTCTTTTTCACGAGTTGTATTCATTTTCATACTTTTTTTTTTTCTTTTTTTCTTTTTTTAACCCTGTCCTGTCCAGCGTCTTGGTCTGTGTGCCATATTTTGCCGGACAGATTTGCTCTTCCAAGGGAGTCATTTTCTATGAATGGCTGCCCTTGATGTTTAAAATATTTTTATTACAATCTTATTTCCTTCAGTCTTGATATGTCAGTGCCGAACCTGACAGGAAGAGAAAAGGACAAACAAACAAAAAAAAGAAAAAAAAAAAAAAAAGGAAAGAATTGAAATTTGAAAATACAAGTTGTTTAGGCTACCTAACTCACATCGGT
>JBAMHW010000026.1:8282920-8313032 GCA_037177495.1 Rhadinocentrus ornatus
ACTGTTTGGTGATGGCTTAATCTCGTTGTACCGTTGTATAATGACAATAAAGGCATTCTATTCTATTCTATTCTACTTCTCTGCATGCAGTATAGCGGGGAAATATACCTCATGTGCTTCCACTCCTAAGTGCCATGTGCCATGGTAAACAGAGGGAGAGGAAGGATCCAAAGTAAAGGGAGGGTTGCATACAGATGTAGGAGCTATGATTTTCTAAAAACAAACAAAAAGATGCTGCAACTCAGCTGGCAGGATAAAAAAGGCCTTAAACCAAAACTGAAGAAACAAAACTCTGGATGGAGTAGGAGTAAACCTCAGAGTAGAAAGACAAACACGGGCAGGATAGAAAAGGATCTGGCAATGAGCAAAGTAAACCAAAGTGTATTTATAGGCCTACTGAGGAACCTAATGACTAGATAAGGAGCAGGCGTGCTGATTAGCAACTGCCAACCAGATGAAACAAGAGATCAGGAAGTAAACACAGAGCACATAAAGGGGGAATTTCTTTAAGGTAAAACAGGAAATACACTAAAATAAAAAAACAGATCATGGCACAGAAAACCCAGTTTTCTAGAGTTTCCTTTTATAGACCACATAGTCTTCTTAAGAAGGAAGGAATGAGGGTGGAGATTACAATTACTCATATTGGTTTCAACTTTCAAAGCTGAAACCATTCAGCCATTGACACAGCACTACAACACATTACTAAAACACTTGAGTTAAGGCAGCAATATCACTTCGTTAGGGCTAGAAAAGAACAGCATGATTGGTTTACTATCATTAACACCAATTTGACACTTGTCACTTGACACAGTTGTTTCTATCATTACCACTAGGGGGTGCATGCTTTTAGTTATTATTGTCTTTATGAACAAAGTGTCCAATGCGACCAGCAGAGGACAGTTTTTAGAGTTTTTTAGATTATTTTTTTTTTTGTTCTGGGGGGCCTTTAATTGACAGTAGCTTCCCGAGAAAGGGGGGAATGAAATACAGTTAAGGGCCCTGTGGTCAGGAACCTGGACCGGCTGTGTCGAGAAGCTGTAGTCTCTGTATATGGAGAGGCTGCTCAACCAGCTAAGCTAAGCACCACCCAAGTTTAACGTACAGTTTTAGCTTTAAGTCGTCAGCACATCCACATCCTAATTCTTCATATGCAAGCATAGTTTCCACGTCTTGTCAGCTTTAATTTGACCATCAACTCTTTAAGAGGTCAAAGAAGATGGAGAATTAAACAGATCATGAGAATTTATATTACAATGCAAAGATCAATGCTTCCAGACTCAACCTGTGTGATATTTTCAACACTCATGGTACTTATTTTTAATCCTCTCCCACCTGTAATTCCTTATTTTTTTAGTGAGTTCTGTCCCATAAATGGTCAAGTTTAGAATTAAGGCGCATACTTAGGACTGCATGTTACTAAACACAGTCACAATTTACAACAATGTGCTGGATGTGGACATGCTTTCAAGCGAGTCTGAGATAAAAATGTCCATCATAAAAAAAACTGACATCCATATAAACAAATCTTCTTTTCATTTGAGTTTTGATTATTCTGAAAAGTAAAGCACAATGATATTAAAGCCTTGCATCCTCAGTGCTGTTGACTTGTTTTTAACTATGTTAGTGAAAATAAATAAATATATATGCATTACTAATCAGTTATAAAAAGTGAATTTTCTGTCAGTTAACTAATTAGATATCAGGTTTTTCTTTCATTTTCCATTCTTAAACCATCTCTTGTCTAGGAAAATACACCACAATCCTTTTTTATTCAAAGTCAACACACATAGAAGAATTAATTATTTTCATGGAAGCTTTTGTCAGAAAGGATGTTTTTACTCCTCTTTCTATCAGACATGAGTTTGTTCTTAATTGGCTGCTGATGAAAAAAGACTGCACAGAGCGAGACGCTCATACTCATGTCTGCATTTGTGCTGATAGAGGAGCAAATCCATGAATGTGTGGAGATGTGAGTCCTGGCCATAAAGCTCATTATTAATAATGACTCAGATGTCATTTGCTAAGGTTGCCAGATTGGTCTCTACTGCTGAGAATCTAAGTTGCTAAATTATGTGTAGAGACTCTTTCTGAGATGCTGGACAAAGATCTGTTCTATATTACCAGCTGGTGGACGTATTAAGTAAATTCTGTGTGATAGCTTAATTTTTAAAGTTGATTTTTCTTCTTACTAAAACCGCATTGGATAGATGGAGCTTCAATTTAGATTCATTTTTAGGAAAGATGGATAAGTCTTTGGAATTCAGTGCTTGCTTTTATTTAACGTTCTAAAGTTTTAGATCAGGGAAAAAAACAAAACAAAACTCCATGTCAACTGCTGATGTTTACCGTTAACCGTGAGCAAAGCTTTAATGGGTGAGACACACGGGAGGCAACCAATGACAGCGACAGCGGTGGTGACGTGCATCGTACTCTCCGATCGCTTTTCTCCAAGAAATGTGATTGGTTATGATACTAAAGGGAATTTAGACATTTGCAAAGCCATCCGTGACAGACAAGGCATTAAGGATGAAGTCAGAAGTTAAAATCAAAATCTTGCTGTTGACTCTACTGCACAAAGAAAGACAACCCTGGATTCATACTATTTTACAAACAAGGAAATAGTGCAGTGATTATCATCATTTGATGGCGGACCTCAAGGCTGATCCAAATAAAGTCAGAACCTACGTCCGCCACTGCCTTTTTTTTTTACATCTCTATAATCTTTGCATGAAGCATTGTAAAGTATGTGGAAGTCGGGCACAGCTAAAATGATCTGTTCCTCCATGATGAAAGGGTTTGCAGACCATCTAGACTTTTCTCAGGGGATTGGTCGGTCAACAAAGCCCCTCACTGATAGGTTGTAGTGCCATGCGCCAACATGTTTCTCTTTTCTTGTTTCGCGTCGCAAGCCCCGTGTGCACGTCTACATGAACGAGCGCAACATTTTCACATGCACGAATGTCGCCTGTCGCTTGACTGGAGGAGGGCAGCAATTTTTTGCCTTATCACGCAGGTTTCATAGAAAATTAATAGAGAAGGAGTGATGTCGCCTCCCGTGTGTCGAGCCCATAATGCTACAACTGAAAAGATCTGAAGTCAAAGTTATACTTAACTGCTCACTAGGGGGCGATATTCTACAAAACGATTTTCAAATAGCTTCATTTTAGTGAAAAAATGTATTGTGCATCGTATGATACAACTGTATTGATGTTCACTATAATTAATGCCAGTAAAGTGAAGCAATAAAGAATGAATCATAACTCTAGGAGCCATTATTTCTTTTTCTTTGTTTGGTTCAGGTGCACCAAGTGCAGAGGTGGTTGGGTGACGGGAGGCAGCGCGTTTTTTTACCGCTTCAGAACGTGTCTTACAACGCTGGATAACATCACAAGTTTCATGATCTAAAGCTGCCATCAGTCGTGTTCTTATTTACCCTAATAAATGGGAACCCACCCCAAACCAGCGTTTCAGTCTGGACATTGTTTAATTCAAGCGCGTTATCACCAGGATCCACCGCATCCAAAGCAACTACAAGGATAGAGCTGGATAGTCGCTACAATAAGATTATTGCAAAAGAGTGCAAAAACAAACCATGAAGTAAAACTGCAACATTGCAACTTTTATCAGGACCTGCAGTGCATGAAGTACAAAGTGCAGTGGAAGGGGTTACTCACCAGGGAGAGCCGTAGATCCTGAAGCCTCGAACGGTGACCTCAGAATCCTGCAGGTAGATGCAGTTGGTGAGCAGTGACTGGACATTCTCATAATTCTCTGGCTTCAGCTTGGAGGCCGAGGGAAAGTAGTAGAAGTCCTGCTTGATGAGGTCTGCCATGAACTCCTGGTCAAAGGTCAACTCATGGTTTCCAGCAATTACTATTTTGATGTCGTAGGGCAGGGTACCTGGCAGGGTAGGAGAAGAATAGGGATGGGGGGGGGGAATGAACAATTGGGGTAAGAAGGAAGAGAAAGACAGTTATTTTGTTTGGGTTTTTTGGAGTAAAAAGGAGATTTTAAGATGTGTAAAGACAGATGAGGGATAACAAAAGGGAAACAATTGATAAAAAGAAAAGAGAGCGACATGAAGCCCATCTTAGATAGCTTGGCATTCACATGTGATGAGGCTTTCCTGCCTTGCTATTTCTAGTAAATCTGTGCATCTGTCCTAAATTTTCTCCATCAGTCAAGGTCTCAACCCAGTGTCCTGTTGTCTTTTGTTAATGCAAGCATGACTAAATGCTTCTCTCGGGAAATCTGGGGGTTAGGATGAGGATGCAATACATACAGGGTGATCACTGTTAAGTTTACGTTGCAATGTATTAAACATTTAAAGACTGTGGCCACCACTGCAGCATCTTTACCCTCTTATCTCCCGTCATCCGCCTCTAATCAAACTTTCACTCCTTTATACCCCCCCCATTCTCTTCTTCATTTCAATGGCTTTAATTGGCTATTCAGAGCTTGGCACAGCAGGGTGTGCGATCGATCCCAGCTCATCAAACCAACAGTAGACAGCCTTTCACAATTCCACGTGCTGTTTCCAAGCTCCGCTTAGAAACAAAAAGCCAACACTGAAAAAACATCTAGGTCTGCAGAGTGAGGTAGAGTGGCGGACGGAGAATTCAATCACCATTGTTTTTCCATTATTACCGCCAGGACAGCACAGCATGCGGCCAACTACACTGGTTTGTGTGTAACAATGTGCATTTATGACTGACTTTCCAACGTGTGTTTGCATGCATCTGAGCATGAACATGTCATGTTAGTGAAAAGGAGTAATTAAACCGAGCTTTAGAAGAGGCTGACAGCCCGGCGACAGCTCTGTCATAACAGCCAATCACAGCTCAGTGGCAGATAGGAGTGGGGAGAGGAAGGAGGCAGCAAAAGAAATACTTTAGGAAGCCCAAAAATCCTTGAGTGTGAAGGAGGAATGATAACAAGATGAAAGCAGCTGTCAAAGAGTGCCCATCTCCACAGTTTGGGCTCAGGCCACCCCCTTTTCCCAACTAAGCTCCCATTTGTTCGGAAAAATGGCTTGTGTTCAGTTGTCACCCAGACACAAAAAAGTCCCCATAAATGAGGTCTGTGCTTTCACAACGGCGTACAAAAACACACACTTACACACACACCAATGAACAATAAAAGACGTTTCTGATTCCTTTTCATCTCGGGCATCTGAAGTAGCGCTCATCAGATAAACCCGGGCTGAAGGGACAATTCACTCGAACTGCAATGTTTACCTTTCGTCATAGAAAGCTTACAGGGCAGCTGAACACCTTAATATAGGAATGATAAGTGTTGTTCCCTTTACTCCCAACTGTTAATTTGGTTAACGAAAACTAAACGAAAATATATTCGTCAACGCACATTTTTCACTCGACGAAAACTAGACTAGATGAGACTAAAACCCCCATTAATAAACAATAACTGGGACTAAGTCAGTTTCGTTTTCCTGGACTAATAAAGACGAGATGAAAATGTAGTTCACTAAATTAAGACTGGGCTAAAATCTATGGACATTTTAGTTCACGAACAAAGACTAGATGAAAATTTTATTATATTATTATATGATACGGTTTTGTCTTCCTCCTCCTCGGCTCTTCAGGCACTCATACACACACACACACACACACACCCTTTTAAACCTGCAGGGAAGGTGCAGGAACACATGGGACAGACAGGAGGTGGTTTCACGGCGAAAGGTTAAAAGTAAAACATTAATGGCCATAATTTGCACGAGGCCCAAGAGAAAGAGAAGACGTGATATATGGACCCATTTTCACTACATTGAAGTGGAGAAAAAAAAACCTTATGCTTGATTTTAGTCGAAGGGAAGGAATGTGGGCACAAGGTAGCTGGAAAAAACACAACAAACCTTAAGAGACATGTTGCAGTTCACCACAAAGACATTGTGGTAGGTTTGGTGGTGATTGCTTATAACATAAAATTAAACCAACAGCTGTAATGTTCCAACAATAACGTTAAACCGACAGCAAACTAATGCTGGCTAACTTACTAGCTTCGTAGCATGTAGCGATAGTAGCCACCTGTTGATAGAATTGTGTGTGAGGTTGAATTTATGCTAACTTAGATACATTATACTGGTTTGGGCAACTATGTTTTCAGTTGGATTGCAAGTTTAATTAAAGCAGACAGAAGTATGAGCTAATCTAGGAGCTGCAAGCGAACTATACTTAACACAAAACACCTGGGCAGCTACACATGGATGCAAACTAAAAACATATCATCTAGACAAAATAAAGCAATATGCCACACTTAATTCAAAACAACATTTTCATACATGAAATAGCCTAAATGTGGTATAAAAGTATGTAAAATTTTCTGTGAACGCTCATTCAAACTTTGTTGTGGACTAAAAAAATAAACTCTTGTCTGTTTGAAAACAGGGGTTTCAGTTCATTTGCAAGTGGACCCTGGTGCAGCTCACTTGCACCACTTCTCGGTCATTGGTCATTCTGGGAATACCAACAATACTGTAAAGTGCAATGTGAAAGCAAAGCAAACCAACCCAAACAAAGGTAAAAAAAATTTGGGAATCCCCGCCCAATCAAACCGGTTGCTCGGGACAATCCTGGTGTTAAAACGCCCATACAGTTGTAGATGCAGTTAGAATCTACAAACCAAATTCCACAGAAATTGGAACACTGTATAGAATGTAAATGCAATGATTTGCAAAAATACATAAACCAAGATATTGTTCCTAATAGACCATAAACGACCTATTAGATGTCGAAACTGAACATTTTACAATTCCATGGAAAATATTAACTCATTTTAACCTTGATGGCAGCAACACATCTTTAAAGCGGCAGTGTGTAAGAATTACTCCCATCTAGTGGTGCACTAATATATTACAAGCAACCGAGTAGTGCTCTGATGGAGCCACACCGTTTAAGAGCGTTATTACGACTGCGGAAGCCGAGGAGATTTATAAATGTGAAGTTTGAGTGTCCCGTCAGGTGATGAGGAACATTACGATACATAATTATTATTTCTTTATGCCAACAAGTTACAAGCGTGCCCTCCATGTATTTAGTACCAGGCTACTGCTAATAGCTAATGTTATTGTATGAAATCGTTTTTTGTGACTTGCAGACTCAGAGATCATCTGATGAAGGGAGAGAAAGAGGGAGAAAAAGCAGGAGCAATGGACTGCAAGAAGAAGATCCAGTGCTGTAACGCTACTCTGTGTTTAATAACATGTTTTTCAGCTGATTTATCCAGGGAGGTGGGCGGCGTATTGGTAGAAAATAATTATTATCTGAGTGATATCTTTTGCGTTAGAATGCTGCGGTTCTAATGATTAAATCACGCAGAGAAACTGGTATTACTTCGGTCTATTTAGTCTGACTAGAAGCAGGACAACTACCCCCATCCCGTTGACAAATCAGCTGAAATAAAATATAAAACACGAGGGAAAGCTCTCGGAAAATACGTCTGAAAGAAGCGCACGTCGCCTAATGGTATGACTGCCCTGTTTCTAACATAACGCCAAAATAAACTTCACTGTTAGATTGCATTAACTCACCTATCCAGCAGAAAGCTGTCACCTCCGCGTTAGCTTTAAAGTCCCTCTCCTCATCAGCTGCCTCCATCTTGCAAAATACTCCACCGATGTTCACTCCTATTTTCTCACGGTTATTATTTCTTTTTCTTTTCTTGGCTATTTTTTTTTCACGGGCAAAGAGTATAGATGGTCCTCCTTTTCAATGTAAGCTGGCAAGCTGAATCCTCCACGGTCCCTTGGCTTGTTTTCACCACCCCCGCGCCCTTCCCCCGAAACAGCGGAGACTTGCATGTAAAAACGCACAAGGCTAACAAGTTTGTCCCCTTTCGACTTCTGTATTCAAAGATGGCGATGCAACATGGCAGTCTCCAGTTGGGTGCACCGCCACCTATGTATTTATAAACATCTAATTCTAAGCTATGAAAATGCTTTCATTTGGATGGGATTGTGATTAGACTTTGGTAAAATACATATTTATGAAAGCAATTCTTGATTTTTGCTAACGAAATACCAAAAAAACAACACACTGTACCTTTAAAAAGTTGGAACAGGAGCAACAAAAGGATGTAAATACGAATGGCATAAATGAGGGATGTACCGCTCTGGCCCTTAAGGGTTACTGACCTGCAGGTTTTGAATGTTTTCTTGCTCCAACGCATCTGACTCAACTTACTGACTCATTGTGCAGAACTCCGTAGGCTGTTGGATCCATTTAATTTGAGACAGGTGTGTAGGAGCAAATAAACATTAAAAACCAGCAGGACAGTGGCTCTTGAAGACTGGCTTTGGATGCTCTTGGCAAAAATCCAAAACAGGTCAGCAATATGTCTGGGAATAAAAGAAGCATTTCAAGAGGCAGAGACTCTCAGATATAAAGATAGAGACTGGAGAATATCCCAGCAGTGTTTCAGGTGATTGTAATGATGATGTTAAAAACAAATACTGCACAGCAGTTGCGATTTTTGTTTTGCTTCAAATGCAACAATTTTATTCCCGCTCACACCTTCAAATCATGCTACATTCAAGCTTTTGAACTGCCACAAACCACAGTTTGTAGTTTTTCTTTTGTTTGATTGTTTTGTTTTTGTTCTGGTACACCTTATTCTTTTGTCTTTTGATTCCATTCCTGTATTGGTTTCACTGAATTTACAAAAAGAAAATAAAAAGCTTTTCAATTATATCTAAATTCTTATTTGTGTTCTTTAATCCTATTTTCCTAGTAGGAAGATGAGAATTTTGATTTCTCATTTATTACTGAATGCAGCATCAGTAACACCAGAACTACCACTTCAAAAAGTAAAAAAAAAAGCCCGTTTCCCAAATTCAGCATTCCTATGGACATCTAAGTGTTTTATAACCTGGGTCAGTTTTTCTCTGGCCTCTTTGCAGTGGAGTTTATCACACATTTAATATCCCTCACAACATTTCATTCCATTCATTTACTAACATTTTCTTTCAAAGCACCTTATGAGAGAAACAAGTTTGGGGGAAATGTGGTGTTCAGCATCTTGCCTACTGTAAGTATACTTTAAAATCAATGCTTTAATATGAATGCACACACATTGAAAGTTTCAATGGTTTGATTCTCTTTAACTTTAAACATGACACTATAATCTGAGAACCATTGCTTTGCTTTGCTTGCACAGCTTTCTGTGGAAAGATATGAAGAGTTAAACGTTTTAAGCAGCAGCAGTGGCACCAGTCAATCGAACTGACTAACAGTGCGTCTGATCTTGTGTCAGATTGTTACTTCAAAACAACAGTACTGGCTTGCCGACAAACAATGAAGTACAGCTTCCACGTGAATTCAACGTTAAATGTTGCAATTAGCTACTTTTATTTAATTTGAAGCGATTTATGTCCATTGCTCATTTAAAGTAATACCTCCTCTCAAGCTCACTCCAGTTAAATAAAACTACAGGCAGGAAGACTGCTTGCAAGCTTTAAATACCATAAATGTCCATTTCAAGCAAATGGAAAAGTCTCTTTACACAGCCACATATGTATTTAAAGTGTAGCAGCACTGCAACATACTTGATCACAGTTAAAGGTTTTCCTGTGAAAATGTCACAAACCTCTTTTAGGAAAATTGCCTATGTACTGTGCTTTAATGTGGGATAATTAGTACAGATTAATTAATGTGGATGCATCAGTACATCATTATTTTCTCCTGTGGTTAACCATTACAGGAAGTAGCAGGGTAATAAAGTGTTTTGGCAAGAAGAGTATCACTTAAAACATGATTGAACCCCTGCATCTAAATGCTTCAAATACATCAGATACAGGTAAGGAGGGGGCATGTAACCGAAAAACAGCAATATAATATAGCACTCATAAATAAAATAAATAAATAGTTTCATCTCAGAAATTCTGCAACCTTAGTGTGTTTTTTAAACAATGAAGCTTGATGGCTGCCTGGATCTCTAAAAGAAGTAAATCACAGAGTGATTAAAGTACACCAGCTGGACACAAACATTCTCTACGCTTACACACATGTACTCTTTTTATAAGCGGAATAAAACTTCAATTTCATAGATTAAATTTTTTTTCAAAGTTTCCTCCAGGCAAAATGACAAAGTGTGAATACCAAATGGCTGAGTGGAGCTAAAAGCAGCCAGTAAGTGCTTTTGTTTGTTATTCTCTTTTCTAGCCAACTGTTGTCAAAATGACAATAATAACTTCCCATTTAAAAATGCAAAAAAAATAATAATATATATATAATAATATAAAAAAAAATTTAAAAAGCAATGCAAACTCTCATTGTGCATGTCCACGAAGAACAAATCAGATAGAAAAGGACAATTTTTTCATTGAGTGAGAATGACTTTGTTGCTTCTCTGACAAAAGGCAAATGAAAAGAGGAGATGGTGAAGGTGGGAGTGTGTGTAGATAGTGAGGGGGTTGGGAGGGGGGCATCTTGACATTCCCCACTACAACCCAGGTGCTATTTGAAACCACCCCATCTTTTGTCTTTAAAATCAAAGGGATGCTTTTAAGGAAGAAATATATTTTTTTAATGCATGAAAGAGGGGCAGCACAGGGTGGGCAGCTGCTTTAAGAAAATTAAACAGGGAGAAGATGGGGGAGGAGGGGGAGCTGGATTTAATGGAAATGTTTAAGATCCGTGGAAATGTCTCGGATAGAAGGATGCGTCCAGGACAAGAAAAAGCTAAACCCCTCTTTTCTTCATGCTTTTATTCCTGTAATTATTTTTCTGTCCTCCCTCACTCGTGGTCTCTGCTCTATTGTTGTGTGTGCAACGCCCCCTTCCACACACACACAGACACACTCACACACACATTTTTACATATTCCAGATTTACTTGCTAACTGAGTTTCCCAGAACCCCATCCTGCCATGAGCTCTGCAAGGTGGCTTGTGTGTGTTAAGCTGCCATGTGCAACCTGCAGGTATGTGCGTGATCTTGAGGGTTTTGTGCCCGTGCATAATTTCATGTCTGTCTTGACATGCGAGTGCATTTTTTTGTGTGTGTGTGTGTTTGTGTGTGTGTGTGTGTATACATTAAACAGGCTGTGTGTGCAGACCCCCACTGCAACCACAGGAAATCTTCCGGAGTTTGGCCATCATTGTTCTGAGGCTGCTATGGGTGGTCTGCTCTCTGAAGAAGAAAATCCCCGATCTGGCCAAATCTTCAGCATGTACAGGGGGATTACTACCCATTGTGTGTGCGTGTGTGTGTGCTCTAACATGGGTTTGTGTGCACACAGTACCCCAAAAAAAAAAATTCCTGCCAAGACTAAGTTGATTCCAGTTATTTTTGTGTGAGTGTGCGTGTGTAAAAACTAGTCACCAATGTCCTGCCAAATAACTTAATAATCAGTGTGTCTGTGTGTGTGTGTCTGGAAAGTCTATAAGCACACTTGCAGTTGCAGAAAATAAGGGCCAAATATTCCCTGCCAACCCAAAATGATTAAATTAATACCAAAGAGAGTGTCGGTATGACTGAATGCATAAGTGCAGAGAGCAGCAGCCAAAACTTTCTGCTGAAATTTAATTTAAGTAAAAACCCAGTTTATTACAACTTTAGTCTTATTTTGCGTACCAATGTTAATACAGTTCTGAAATTATTTAACTGAATCTTATTTTGAATGAGATCTGAAGTCCTCTAAACCTATTTTATAAGCTTTGAAACATGGATAATAATTTGACATTTTGGTTTTGTTCAGTGTCTTCCTGCCTGCTGCTTTCCTCTGCCTACAATCTTTTTAAGGAGATATTCCCTAAAAAATTTACTGAGGTTTTAACAAAATGTATGAATTGTTTTGATTGTAATAAGAAAGAAAGACAATGCAGCAACTCCCTTTTCTTCCATTCATTTATGCTTCTATTAAGCAGATTTTTGTTGGGGGCGTGGCATGAGCCATGACTCAACTCCGCCCCTTTTTAATCTTTTGGTGAATGTCTTCCATTTTTAATACATCTGTAAAATAAAGAAAAGGAACAAGAAAAGATTTACAGGACAGTTTAGGCTGATCTTGCTTAAGTTTGATGTCATATTAACAAAACAAACTTGTTTGATTTGTTGTGTGTTTGAAAACATTAAAATAGTGTCAACTGATTATGTAAGATTTTTTTATTTGAAATAATTTTAGCTTAAAAAACTAAACATGGGCAGGCTGTACAAATGTTAAATGAGATTTGGAGTTTTGAATAATGGTTAAATATTACATAACAATTAGGACGGGCTGCATGGCGGTGTCGTTGTTATTACTGTTGCAGCAAGAAGGTTTCAGGTTAAAGCAGCTCAACAATCCAGACTCAGCACTTTCTGAAAGTGTCCTCTAACTGTGTAATCTCCTATATGGTAGCTCATGTTAAAAAGACCAAACAGCAATGACATAATAATCAAGGTTACTAACACTCACTCAGTGTCAGAGGTGCTTGGGATTACTGTGTGGGTTTTATCGACTTTCTGCCCAGGAAGAGAGACAGTTCTGGGCAGCTTGCAACCTGGGAGCTGCTCCAGGTCATAACCATCACTTTTTCAACTTTGTGAGTTTGACCGCCTCCCTCAGAGAAACAAACTCTGCTTCCTAATAGTTCTTTTTTCCTGCATGTTACAGTCAGTGTTTTCCCCGGTAAAAAGCTTGAACAAACTGAAAATACAGATGGTTTGTAGTCAGATGCTAACTGTTTTTTTCCAAGTGGCATGAGCTGTAAATGACAGAGAAAACATGTCTTTCCCTAACTGTAGTGTCTCTATAAAAAATGGCTGCAACAGAGCCAGTCTTCATAATAAGTTTAGCAAAAAATTCAGTTAGTTTTGGGCAAAAGTTGAAACTGTGGGAAGAACCATGCTAAGGACAGGCTGAAGACGGCGGAGGGCAGCCATGCCTCTAATTATCTATTTTTTTATGACGTTATCTCAAGATCATGAGTTATGCTCACATCTAATTTTATTGTTGATTGTTATAAGTAGTAGTTTTGTTGTAATAAATAATCATCTTAACATGATGAAGAAAAAAAATTGTGTTAATGTAAAACCACAAACACAAAAAGTGAGTAAGTTTGGGTCATTTAGGAATATTGGTCAATTATTTCTCTTCTTTAATAATGCTAATTGGTGTTGTATTATACATAGTTGGAAATCGGGATCAGATTCCTTTACGAGGTATAACTTGTAAAGACTGCGCTTCCGTGGAATGTAGTGTGTGGGTGGGTGGGTGGTACTCCCCAACTCTGCCCAAAAAAAAGGTACAAAATCTCTTCCAAGAGCTCATTCACTCTTGTTTTGAGCTGCCCGATATTTGCCAGACACAGACGTGGAGAGGGTTAAATGGCCTGCCATGAGTCCAGACCTCAACTTAGTTAAAAACTTGTGGGATCAGCATGGTCATGTTGTATGGGCTAGAGTGGCCAACACAACCAAACTGGTTCACCTTCAAAAACTCTTAGTTGGGACCAGGATGGTGACCAGCATGAGAAGGTGCCAAGCTGTTGTGGCTGTGTAAGGATCTTCCACATGGCTGAGGTCCCTCACAATGTGAAATTAATAGTATAAACATGACCAATATGTATTGTTTTTTTTTTTCTTTTTTATTGTAGGAGAGAGTGGAAATGTCTCTAATTAATGGTTGCTTTCAGGAAAAAGCTAAACCTCTGAAATGTCCCCATGCATGTAATGAATATCAATAAATTGGATGTGCTTGTCTTCTGTATGGTTTATATAAGAGCTGCTCTGTTTTCAGCTTGCCTGATCATCTAACTGGCTCTATCTCTTGCCATCAGACATTAATCTGACGGTCAAATAAAAAAAAATCTATTCAACTATTAATTATTTTATACTGCGCTGATGAAAAATATATGCTTGTGTACATTTGTCTGTATTCATCTCCCAGTTTATGTACAAAAAACAGATTATGACCAGACTGTCTAGCTTTACCATATGTTTGTGTGCATAAAAAGAAATGCATAATTCAAAGTGAAGCTTCAGTATTTATGTTAAAAGACAGACGAGCTAAAGACTCTGCTCGGATCAATCATAAACACCATGTGTTTGTTTGTGTGAGTCAAATGCAGTGAGGGGAAACTGAATGAGAGACTAGAAAGAAATATGTCACATAAAAGAGAAAAGAAGAAAAGGATAGGTGCAACAAGGTAAAGGAAGAAAAGGAAAATTCTGTCTTCCCACCTCAGCATAAACTTAATACTCGCTCGTTTCATTTAATTCACCACCCACACTCTGCTGCAATTTATCACACACACACAAATATGTACACACGTAATCATACAAGCAGACGCAAAACAAAGACAGCCAGCAATTATGAGACAGCGTACACAAACACCACCTACTGAGCCATGCATTGAAAACACACATTTTATCTGAGTTCACCAGCACCTCCTAACACCTCACAATGTCCTTACCAAATATAATATGTTTTACACACACACACACACGGCCAAACACTCACATAAAAGCAAGGACAAAGACATATACAGTGCATCATCAAGCATCCTCGTAGGTGGGCCATCTCCTTTCTTTCTATCTTCCTCTCTTTCATCCTGTCTGCTCCACTTCCTCGTTCAGTGTGACGCCGTCGCCTCCAGGATATTACGGCTGAAGCTGAAGATTAAGCTTCAACTTTCAGAACAAGCAGCGTGGGCTTCTGATGAATCAAAGTACATGGCCACATGCCATACGTCTCAGGTCAGCCATTTGTGTTAAACTACAAGACTTGTGAAGTGTTCTGCAGAACTTTGCAGCCTCATTTAATCATCAACTCAAAAACATAACTTGTTGGAATAACAGAAAATCATGAAAAGGATTTCCAGACAATCAAATTAATTTGTTTTGGCCAGCATTAAGTAATTTGGTTGTTTAAATTTAATATATTTGTGTTATAGGTCCTTTATATAAATTAAGTATTTGGTCAATTACAAAAGTTCATCTTAATTCTTTGTTTTATACCCTTTGTTGGCAATGACAGAGGTTAAACTTTTTATGTAAGTCTTTAGGTTTTCACACACTGTTGCTGGTATTTTGACTCATTCCTCCATGCAGATCTTCTTTAGAGCAGTGATGTTTTGGAGCTGTCGCTGGGCAACACGGACTTTCAACTACCTCTAAAGATTTTCTATGGGGTTCAGATCTGGAGACTGGCTAGGCCACTCCAGGACCTTGAAATGCTTCTTACAAAGCCATTCCATCGTTGCCCAGGTGGTGTGCTTGGCCTTTAATGATGGAAGGAGGTTTCCACTCAAAGTCTCATGATACATGGCCCCATTCATTCTTTCCTTTACACCGATCAGTCGTCCTGGCCCCTTTGCAGAAAGACAGCCCCAAAGCATGATGTTTCCACCCCCATGGCTGCAACTTGGCATTCTTTCTCCTAAAAAAAAACAGGTTGAGTTTTTACTGAAAAGTTCAATAATGGTTTCATCTGACCATATGACATTCTCCCAATCCTCTTCTGGATCATCCAAATGCTCTCTAGCAAACTTCAGATGGGCCTGAACATGTACTGGATTAAACAGGGGAACACGTCTGGCACTGCAGGATAGGCGGGGTAGTGTGTTACTGATAAAAGCCTTTGTTACTTTGGCCCCAGCTCTCTGCAGGTCATTCACTAGGTCCCCCCGTGTGGTTCTGGGATTTTTGCTCACCGTTCTCGTGATCATTTTGACCGCACGGGGTGAGATCTTGCGTGGAGCCCCAGATGGAGGGAGATTATCAGTGGTCTTGTATCTCTTCCATTTTCTAATATTTGCTCCCACAGATGATTTCTTCACACCAAGCCGCTTACCTGTTGCAGATTCAGTCTTCCCACCCTGGTGGAGGTCTACGATTTTGTTTCTGGTGTCCTTTGACAGCTCTTTGGTCTTGGCCATAGTGGAGTTTGGAGTCTGACTGTTTGAGGTTGTGGACAGGTGTCTTTTATACTGATAACAAGTTCAAACAGGCACCATTAATACAGGTAAAGAGTGGAGGACAGAGGAGCCTCTTACAGAAGAAGTTACAGGTCTGTGAGAGCCAGAAATATGGCTTGTTTGTAGGTGACGAAATACTTTTTTTCCACCATAATTTGCAAATAAATTCTTTTAAAATGAGACAATGTGATTTTCTGGATTATTTTTTTTCTCATTTTGTCTCTCATAGCCTATGATATATACCTATGATGAAAATTACAGGCCTCTCTCAGCTTTTTAAGTGGGAGAACTTGCACAATTGGTGGCTGACTAAATACTTTTTTGCCCCACTGTAACATCAGAACACCTTAATACGGAACTCTATAGTAGCCATGATTGATCAAAGAAATTGCTTTTCAATATCTCGAGCTACCAGAACTGTTTTCACAACATCACATTTGCATATTTTGCAATTATAAAGACCACTTGTTTTTTAGCTCGCTTTGATGAAGTTTAAAAAAACAAAGAAACCCCTCATTATTCTGTGATACCAGTTACACTTGGTGATTCTCTCTCTCTCAAAAAAAAAAGCCGATTTCTTGAGATTCCAAGAAAAATTTACTTTTGTTGAAATGAGGTTCTTGATCTGAAAACAATGGAAGAACTAAGTCATTTCACTAGGAGGGAATAATCAATGATTTTGTGATAACGGCATCAAATATAAGCAACTGAAAAAGCTTCCGTAATTACATTAAAGTTAATCTCACCCAGGAAAACTATGCTGGATAAACTTTATCTAATAGTGTTGCACGTAAGTACCCCCTTGTTATTGGTCAGTTTGGGATCACGTGTTGCCGGATATCTGGTTCTTGTCGCTGAATTTGTGTGGTAACCCCGTTTCTAAAAACAATAACCAGTGGATCAAGTTGATGAGAAGCTGATCAAATTATTTATTCATTTTCTTCCATAAACTAATAAAGACACTGAACCATACTGGACGCCATTGTTGTTTTAAAACAGAAAATACCTACAGAACTGAAGTTAATCATCAATATAACTCCGACCTAGTGAGTTAACCGGCCGATACCACCCCTGCTGCCACCTTCAGGTTAGGAGAAGTACTGCGACATGATACCAAAACGACGCGCTTCCCCTACGATCGAGTGCGAAAGCAAACTCACCAGCGTCAGCTACGCCGTAGCCAGCTGCACGCAGACACCGCGCAAGCATACATCCGCCTTAAGTTTGATGCTTACAGATGTAAACAATCTAATTTACATCTGACTCCCCTCTGCTTCCAGCCTGGCTTTGGTTTGTTTGCTGTCTGCTTCTGCTAGAAAGTGAAGGTAAAAGTTGCATTTAGCAGCAGTTTGCATACAAGAAATTACTAGCACTGGTGCTGACCCACAAAACAAACTGACAAACAACAAGAAAAAGGGAGAACAGAAATAATGAGAAAGAAATCCATCACATCATAAGTAACATCCACAAAGGCCTCACTGTCTAGGAAATGTTTACTGAAGTTAAAGAAAAAAACATATGATAGGGAATTAGTTTTAGAGGAAAAAGTGGATATTTCTAAGACCATTTCACAGCCCGTTGCATCTTTTCCCTCTCCTGCACATATACATGCAAGTAGTGCAGTTTTTTAAGTGTGCAAATAAAAGATAAGAAAGTAGTGAGGGACAGATGGGAAATGCTTTCTTAAAATTACAGTCACTTGAAATTCTGCCGAGTTTGCCAGCATTAAAACCAATAAAAGAAGTGTCAAACCTCCTCGTTATGCTCTCCTCCAGCACCACTCACTGCTGTGTAAACACAAGTGAAGGGGGTAGGGTGGGGGTACTAAACAAAAAGGAAGCAAATGAAAGGTGGAGAAGAGGAGAGAAAATAAGAATGAAGACAAAATCTGGCCTGGGAAGGGAAGAACAAAGGAATGAAAGAGGGAATGGCAAAAGATAAAGCAAGTGTGAGAGGGAGGAGAGAAAAAGAGCCGTAAAAGACAGCAGTCATGAAAGTTTAATGCCCTCGGTGTTACAGAGCTAAGAAGCAATGTGGGAGAAGAATGAGGGAAGCTGAAGAGGTAACGAGGAGGTTCAGAGAAGAGCAGAAGGAGTGGAAGAGTGTAAAACCAGACAGGGGATAAAGATGGAAATATAAAAAATAAATAAATGCCTACATTTCAAACGCGTCATGGGTGTTACTCATCTATTATTCAGCAGTAAAGGGGTGCAGAGTACAGCAGGTGCTAAATAAGGAGATAAAACATACATCCTGAACACTGTAGACCTTACTAATTTTATTTAGAGGGAAGCTCTTTGCTGCCATGCATGGCTAGGTTTCACTCAGGACGTTTGAAAGCTCACATTCCTCTGGTGAATGTAGTGGGAAGCAAACACTCTAAAATGAGTAACATGTAAGGAAGATGTGATGTCATAGTATTTTTAGTATTTTCACTGTTTTGATGCAAGGTTACAACCTAAAAACCTTTAAAAAGTTGAGCTATGTGATGGAATAGATCGGGGATCACCAACTTTGAGCTTTGATTTGGAATAAATACCCATCAGTTGTCTGACATGAACCACTGGTGGTTTGGATGAGCTTCTACACACCAAAGCAGGTGAAAGCTTGGAAAGGTTTTCACCAATACAGAACTAAAGTAGTGGTGGCCTAAAGGGAAGAGAAGTGGATAATGTAAATGATTGTATTATCAGTTCTTTTTAGTTTGTTGTTGCTTTTATTTGATTTTATTTTAATGCTTTTATTTTAATAATCAAATAGAAAACATGCTCAGTCAGTAGTGCAAAGGGGTGGGTTTTAAACCCAATCACACTCTTCTCTTTATCGCTACCAGGATTCCCTGTCTAGACCTGACCAGGAAACAGTATTGCCTTAACTTAACTTTAGGTTAATAAACCTTAAAAGGCAGGTGTAACCCAACGTGAACTGGAAAAAAACAAACACAAAAAATACAACGGTCCCAAACTTTTTCATCGTTAAAAGTTCAGAATGACATCTGATGCATTAGCTGTTAGCATTTAATAATACAGCTTTTTCAGTGCACAGCTTTGATAACACAGACTGATCTAATGTAGTAGAGCCATTGAGAAGTGGGTTACAACTGTGAAAGACTTTATGGTTTAAGAGGAGAGAAGCAACCAAACCAACATCTGTTCAGGTTTGGGTGTTAAAACATAGTAAACCACTTCCTGCATATTGCAAAAACATGGCTCCTAAATAGAAAACAAGGAAATGCTACTCTGGCCTGCCTGCAGTCCAGTCCAGTAGCCACTGAGAAAAAAATTGTTATGTAGGAAAATAATTATAACAAAACTGGCAAGACAAAACCAGGGGAGCTGGAATCCATTTTTTGGAAACAAGCTGCTCGCTTGATATTTGGAGTTTGGAACTTTGAACTACAATATTTTAATCTAAATAAATAGTGGCACACGTAGCCCAACCCAAATAAGTCAGCAGAGTAATCATAGTGACTTGCACTCGTTCTGGTTCCAAATAATCGGATTAAAGAACGGCAGAGAACTAATACCCCATCATCCCATCATCAGTTGCCTTGGGAATATCTCCATTTGCATAACTGCTGTCATCAAAGCTCAACAATGCTTATTTGCACAAAAATGAATTCCAGGTGACTAACCTAATAAATAATATGCTTTAAGTGGCATTTTCTTTATTACTAACATAATTTTAAGGTTGTGCTCACCTAACGAGGGTTAATAAAAGAGTATTTTGACTCTCTTTAATGAATCATTTTGATAAAGAAATTCACAGTTCAAGGGAAAAGGACAGAAACACTGCAAATAGTGGGGCAGTTATGTGATCTGTTTTGCAGTAATGTGTTTTTTCTCTGTGTGAAAGGAGTAGAAAAAAAGTCTTTAAGAATTAAAGTTGTGCTTCTCTTGACCATGAGATGACTCTGCAACACAACGAGCTCTAAATTTACAACATCGTGCAGAAGTCTTGGAACAACGTTTTTTTTTTTTCAAATATATTCTTTTTATTTTGTGTCTTTGAAGTCAGACATGCCAAGTCAAACATTTAAAGTGATCTTGAGCAATGGTTCTCCAGCCTTTTTGAAGATATTTCAAAATATTAGCTGCTTTTTCCCCCCTTATTTTTCAAACCAGCTTTTGTATGAAAATGGGCAGACCAAGGACCAATTGGAGGGATGACATATCCCATTTAGCCTGTAAATGTTTGTATGGCTGGAAGTATGGATGGTGGATAGACAATTTGTAATTGCCAACCATAAATTGCTTACCAATGCAGAGGGAGGCAGAGGAACGTACACTGTACAGTAGGAGAAAAAAAACTGGTCTCACTTGAGACATGACTATCATTTAGTGTTTTTCTCCTTGTGATTGTAAAATGAATCATTCTAAACAAATGAAGACAGGAAATAAGAGTGTGTGGCATGTTAAGTTAGCTTTAAAAGTTTCTGTCATGGTCTCAATGCTGCTTACCTTCTCATGTACTCATTTGATACGTTAAACAACCAATCAGAGAGCTGTCTTGTTGCCAATGTTCAACAAGATAAGTCATTCAAAAACAAAAAGTTGACAGATTCAGACAATGGTGGTCTGGCAGGCATACTTATTACAACAGCAATGATCACCAATGCTCCAGCATGCTGGAAGTTGGTGTTTAAAGGCTCATTAAGCCACTTAACACTGATCTATGCATCATTCGAGCAAATTTAAGCACCTAATTTAAAGGACAAACCCTTGTAGTTTCTTCATATAATAGAGCCCAGACATCAACAATCTTGACAGAGAAAAGAATAAAAAGCAATCAACAGGCAAAGATCTTTGGAAAGTCCTTGAAGAAACCTGGAGAACTATTCCTTAAGACTACTTAGAGAAATTACAAGAAAGCTTATCTAGAGGGTCCAGACTATATTGATGAATAAAGTGTTCCTACCAAATATTGACTGTCAAGCTTGTTTAAATTGTATAAACTGTTATTACTGTATGATCCTAATTACATTGACTTTTGCACATTTTTCAATAAATGGCTGCAAACATAAAAAAAATGGGGTGGTTCAAGAGTTTTTCACAGTAATCTGAAACAATACTCACTACAAAATATTTCCACTTTCTTCTCCCAGTTGTAGTTATTATGCAGCATAAATAAAGATGTCATTCAGATACTGCGAGGGCAGTAAACAAACATGCAAACACAAGGGTAAGTGATGCCTCGCCTTACAAAATCCACAAGGAAGGTTGTTGTAGTGTGCATGTTTGCAGGCATGAGTGGGTCCTGAAAGACTGATCAAAGAGGCCAATATTGGAGACAATTGGACTGAAGTGCTGCAGTTCATGAGCTCAAAGTTTGCTTCTTATGCTCAGTAACCTTTTTTTTTTTTATCTTTCTCTCCTTCACCCACACCAACACTTTTCAGCTCCTGGGATTCTGGAGCTTTCTTCTGCCAAAACTGTGACTTTTTAACGTTGCTTTTGGTGAAGATCCCAGACCATGCTCACTGTTCATCAAACGGGAAATACAGAAATTTGAAGACATGTTCGATTTTACAATTGTTCAAATTATGGAAAGATTTGGTTGTGGCTAAGGCTGTGGCTTAGGAGGAAGAGCAGTTGTCTTTCAACCGGAAGGTTGAAGGATCGATTACAGGCTTTTCCTGACTACATGTCAAAGTGTCCTTGGGCAAGACACCTAACCCAAGGTTGCCTCCCGATGTGCCTATTGGGGTGTGAATGGGTGAATGTGACAAGTAGTGTAAAGCGCTTTGAGCGGTCAAGCTGACTGGAAAAGCGCTATATAAGTACAAGTCCATTTCCATTTGCAGTTAAAAATGATCAATTGTTAAAATGTTTCCAAATAAGGGAGGGTAAATTGAGTCTAAGAGGAACAAATAAGAGAGTTTCAATAACAGGAACTAAAAACATGTCAACAATAGGTCGATAAAAAAAAATTTTTGTTTGAAATTTTAGTTTGAAAAAAGTTAAAAACAATAAATAAATAAAAACGCTTCTTAGTGTTTAGAAATATCATCAATTAATTAAATTCAAACCAAATCAGAATAAAGAGATTTGGGTAAATCTACATTATTACTTTTGAAGAGCAGGATGCTGAAACGCAGCCAAACAAGCACTCTTTCCCCAAACAACTGGACCTGCATGGATCACAGCGACAACAAAGCACAGAACCGCGGCATCGGTCTCAAGGGCTTTACGCTGAGTTTAACCATGTAATGCAGCCTAGCTTTCCTTTGGGGACAAAAAAAATAGACTGATTCCGCATCATATACCTCTACCTTTCTTTTCCCTGCCATCCCTGCCAACTACTCTCTATGCATGAATATCAGCTCCTACCATCTCACTCATCCACTCTTTTCCGTGCACCCCTCATCACTTCTCCCCCTCTCCTGCAACGTTTGCCATCCGTAACAAAGCCTTGAGCAGCTGCCAGCAGCCCCCAAGAGCCGACTGACTTCCTGCTAAAAATAAAAGCTCAGAGAAGAGTCGCAGAGAACAACCACAGAGTGAGAGAGAAGGGACTGAAAGGAATGTGGAGGAGGAGAAAGAGGAAGAGGGAAAATCTGCACAGAAAGAAGAGTGATGAATGAGCAGAAATTAGTTTAAAGGAGTAAAAAAAGGACAAAATGAGCTCCAAGAGATAAATGAGAAATAAGAAAAAGGGTGCACCTGCGTGAAGGTGCATGTGTCACGCAATTGGGCAGAACTCAGCATGTGCAAAACAGCAAGTGTCAAAAGAATAGACGTGCTGTGATGTAAATAAGGTTAAAAAAAAGCAGACTTTAGATTTTAGTACAAGGACAAAGCATAAACCTGTTCTAGAGGAAATTTAACCCTATGTTTGTGCCACATGATGCATCTTGCAGTTGGTAATCTCAACTTTGCTTCTTGTCATTATAATATATCCCAGAGCAGCTTTGGTGTCATTTATATCGTATTTCATTGTGTTATAAACATATTTCTGCATGAACACTGAACAGAAGTTGGAATTTAAAAGGTTAAGTAAAAAGAGAAAAAATTATTAAATAAATCAATAAAAGGTTAACTCACAAACCACATTGCGAATCGCAATTAGATTTTTATTATTTCCTTATCATATAGGCCTATTACTTTTACCTATTACTATTACTTTGTTCCTTCCTTAAAAAGAGAAGGTGGAAAGAATGTTGTCATTTGCCATTTTCATATAAAAACCTTTTATAAAAATGTAAAGATAACTATGATTAAATACATTCACTTACATTTAACTTGGCTTATTTCCCCCAAACAAACATGGCTAGTGGAAATTCTGATTGGATGGCAACTTCAGGAATCTACCAGCTACAATAACTACTGATTTAAAAAAACTAAAATAAAAAATAAAAAATAACTGTTAAATTATGTCATTATCTGAAGATAGCTTTTTTATTCTTTTCTGCTTTAAAGCAGACATTTCCGAAACTCAATGCATCAAACAAAGCTTGTTTTCTTATAACAGAATACTGAACCAGTTTTAAAACCCAGAACAAAAGCCTGGCTTATCGTGAACTTGAGATAACAGAAAAACTGACTTAAGATCTTATGATAATATTATGAAAGTAAATAACGGCAGACACCATCAACCTTAACTGAGTGGTAATAAAGAAAAAATGGGGAATCAATGTGATGATGGAGTTTAAAAGCACAAGAAAACTGCAAAAATTACATTTCAAAAGTAGAAATTTCTTCTACAGAGTCAAAACAGTGGACAATGTTGTGACTGTTTCATGCTTTGTGGTGACAATAGGTTGGACACTAATACCTAACCAAGACTCAGTTTATACAGAGACTTCCAAAATGAAGGCGCAGAAGCTGATCTCCAAACAAATCTGTTTTGCACACATGCACAGCAGGAGTTCGATTCTCTTTGGAATCAGATGGGTTGTGTGACAAGGATGGGGAGCAGAAGGGAATGAAGGAAGAGAAAGAATAGGGAATGGCTGCATTATAAATATTTATATGAGCAGAGAGGGAGAGGATGATGGCAGAGTTGCAGGGGAGGAGAAAATAATAGGAAAGGAGAGGAGCAAAGGATGGAGAGAGGAGAGAGCAACTTCAGAGGCAGCAGCAGGTGCACTTGGCTCGGTTTATCTTTTGCCTTCCCGTCTCTCACATTGCTTCTCTCGCTGCTTGAGTGCAGGCTGGTGGATTAGCAACTGGCGCTCCCTGCAGCTCTCATGTATGTGAGTGAAGAAAGAGGGGAAGGACAACAAGTTCGTCCCTTATTCCTCCTCCCTGCTTCGCACCTCATGAGAAAGGAATACACAAAGGCCTGTGTACTCGCTAACGGGCCTCTGCTGTTCCTGGAAAGGTTTGACAACAGTAACAATAATGATGAAGGTGATGATAGCAGAGTTACTCTGCTTGCTCAGACTGTTGTGAATTCAAAAATCAATTTATTTCCCCTGTCAGTCAGTTTCGTACAAGGTCATTTCATTACTGTTGCTAACAGATATCTGAAATGGATGATAAGACTTTCACTTCCACCTTACTCCGTAGAGATAAGATACTTTCAGTGGAAATGGGGCAAAAAGTGAAAAAGGAAATGAGTGAATTTTTGTAAAGTTCCTATATATTTCTTGGGAAGATGTCAGCACAGACCTATTTCACATGTTTATTAGGCGTTAGATCACCTGGATTTTCCCGTTGTGATATAAAACTAATACTGTATGTATCAATATGTGCATGTACGTATGTTTGGTGTTGTACTTTATATGGTCATATTTACAATTCCGAGCTCCAACACTGCACTACTGGTATATTTCTTATATAACTTGCGTTAGCTAGTCTAACTTAAAGTCAGCTAAAAAGGCAAGAAAAATAACATCACAGATTGGCTAATGCTTGTTTATGCTAGCTAATAAGCTGACATACTAGTAGGCTTACAGTGTCACTGCCTAGTATGATGGCTTTGTTGTCTGTCGAGGTCTACCATGCTAAAATGGCTCTTCATACTTCAAGTTAAAAAGGAAACATGCATCATAAGTTACAGAGAAAGCATCAGAAGCCTGATGAAGCACAATACTGGGGGAAAATGGTTATCGTTTTGAAGTACAGTATGTGTTTTTAGCACCGTCTGGGCCGTAGCCATGTACAGTGAGATATTTTAGGCTGCTGGGTGTCAGTTATGTGCACAGTATAGTTAAGCGACAGTTAGTTTGACCTGGTCCTTTAATTGGACTGTCCTTTAATTGCCTCCTGCCACTAATCCCAGTGTGTATGCATGGCAGGAGAATTGAGTAATAAAAAATGGAGAAAAACGCCTTGATACTGTGGACTGTGAAAAAACATTAATAAACTGCTTCGTCAAAACATAAGTATGGCCAAAATCATTGTACAGATCAATTCAAATTTTATTTTTATGAACCACTTTTCATACAAACAAATAGCAGAAAGTGCTCTACATAAAAACACACAACTAGCAATTTTAAAAACACCCTCTTGATCATAATCTCTCACATTCACTCATCCACACACAACATGCATTCACCACCCACCCCCCATCCTTCTGTCTGTTCAACTGCATATTATTACGAAAGTAAACATCTGGCCTGAAACGGCTGTGAGGAAACAATATCTTGGGGATCTGTTCTCACCAGGAGCCAGTCTACTCTAGAGCATGGAGGCCACTGGAAACCACTCAGCTAAGGACATGCAGAGGTCCACATCATTGCCATACGGCTGCAGTGCAGGACCCCCAGCGAAGCAGACAAGGGTGAGCCCCACAGAAACAACCCTGAGACCGATCAGGCATCGCCCCCAGCATAAAGGATCCCCACGAGTCTTTAAACGACTCAAATGGCAGTTTTGCCAGAAGAGGCTACAGTTTAAAAATCAGGATTTTATTAGAGCAGAGAGGCATGAGCTAACATGGTCTTTATGGGGCGCTTTTTAGTCAGATCTGGATGTGTTGAGCCATTTGACAAAAAAAAAAAAAAATAGAAAATATGTGAATAGGAGCTGCATTGTTCGGAATTAAGCTTAATATTCATTGTACTTAGCCCATTGGAATTTTGTACTCTTTTCACATATTAATACTGGACATTTATATTACAAAGTCTGGGCAATTTGTTCAGGTTTTCAGGTTGCACATCATACACTGGAGGCTTTCTGCTGGACCTACGTTTTCTGGACAGAAACATAAGGGAAGGTGGTGCAGTGGTACAGCTGTCTAGACTGCACAGGAAACAGCACATGATGCAAAAAAGTATCACGCTATGGAAATCACTGTGTTTTCTTAACACATTAAGAAAAGCAGATGAGGCTCCTTATTGCGTTGATAATGATGCTGCATGTAACTCTACATAGCCACAATAGTGGAAAGCAGCATACATACATGCAAGTAGAAAGGACAGAAACTCTAACCAGAACACACAAATCTACACAGCAGCAATGACATAAAGGTGCTATTGTTTTGCTTCAGATTTGCTCCTGTCTTTTCCAGATTGAAAGATGCTTTGAGCAATCAAACCATTAAGATTTGATGCAAGGTGTTCAAGATGAGGGAAATACAAACAAACATACAAAGTTATAGATCTTTACCATTAATCACATCTAGCCCTCTTTTTCCATCACTATATGTTTCCTGAAGCAGAGAGTCAGAATTTACTTTACAATTTTCCCCTCTCTCCACTGCATTGAAAAAGAAAAAAATCAAGTCACTCCGACATCACGCTCATCACATTGAACATTCAACTTTGTTCTTTTATCAAAGTTTTGTCATTGTGCGGAATTGCACACAGCTGAAGCCATCTCAGAAACTTTTCTATGTTCAAGGAACTTCTCAAAGATTTAATAGACAGCAGCCACAAAGCACTGCTTTCATGACTTCCATGTTTAGATGATTAAAGAAGTCAAATTATAGGCAGACTGTGACATATTTTGTACTTTGTGCATTACAAGATCGCTCTCTGTTTGGGAATGTCCTTGAAAGATTAGACTCAAACTTATAGATGGAGCAAACTGCTTTTATAACATGCAGAAACTGCTTGTAAAGAATGAGCTTATTGTATCTAGAAGGTTGTGGTATGTTAATGTTTCATTTTTTCTTTATAAAACTTTCAGGATAATGTGTGAGCACTGCATATCTGAAAACTGGGCCCTGACCCAGTGAGGATACAGAGTCAAAACTGTACTGACCTAGCCAGTCGTTGAACTTCTTGACCTCTGAGGGTAGTCCCAGCTCAGTGAAGTCTCCAGCATGGATAAAGACGTCCCCGTACGGCATCTGGATGGCATCAGTACGGGAGTGAGTGTCTGAAATGCACACGAAGCGAGTGTAGCCAGGCGGCTTGGGGGTGTCGTGAGGCATTGGATCCACCCTGAGAAGAGAAATGAAAGAAGAAAAAGTTGAGTTAAAGAGGATGTAAAAAGGGGGTCAGTGCAGCTGCTGTTGTACTAAAACAATACAAGAAAAGGACACGCAGCACTGTATGCAAAAATCTCTGTGGTAAGAGGCTGACAATGAAAGAAGTTGAAAATCATCCCCAAAGACTGAAGCAGCAGAGGAAACAAGAGACAAAAGAATCAGGGACGAGAGGCCCCAATAAAAGCACGGCACAGAGAGAGATGTGGAGGAATAGAAGAAAAGAATAAAGCACAGAGATACGAAAAGTAGAGTCCTGTGGGATTTCCAGCAAGCATGCACATCCACGGCATCTCCAGGGGAAAGAAGAGAGATGGTGAATAACCATGGCCCACTTTAGTGAGCTTTCCTCCAGGTATGATTACACCAGCCTTAACATCTAAAAGACAGTTTTTGCATCTTTATATATTGCTGCATTTTTTTTCTTAAGATCTGGAAGTTAGGCTAAGCTAGCAATCTCAGTTTAAGTCAGTTGCAAGGCACTTCCACAAAGCTTGTATGAACAAGTAAATTTAACATAAACTTTGAAGACAAACTGTAGCTCTGTAGTTTAATGTCTTTCCAAGTAACTGAGGAAAAAGTCATTTGGGGTTGGTCTGTAATATTAAATCCATCAATTAATATTAGAAATTCAAAATGTTTATGCAATGATAAATGTCTCAACACATCTCTTCATGAAATGAGCAACAAACATTCTCATAAAATTGGAGTTACATCCAGCAACTGATTTTGTTTTCTCGACATTACAGTACATTTACTAACTGCATGCTCAAAAACTTTGGGCAGCATACAGACAAGCAAGCAGGGGTCCCCGCAGACTTTTAAGCATTGGTGGATGTGAAAGTTTAGTCACATGGACCCACTTACACCCAACGGGAAACGTAGATGAGGAAAACACAACTTGGTCTTTGGAAAGTTTGCTTCAAGTGGCAGCTGAAGTAGATTTTCTATGTCCTTTAACAGCCTGCCATTTGGTAGAACAAATTTTTCAATGACAATAATAAATTTTATTAAATATTTGTGGACATAAACCTACCTGAGCTATCTTTACCACTTGCTTTGGGTATTGTAATGACAAAAGTAAGCGTTTGTTATCAAATTACTCCTTCAAATTTTGACCATTTTACTATTGTTACTATACTTGTAACCATTATTTCAACCATTTGTTAAAAATTGATTCTTATCATTATTGTCCAAAGGAAAAGAAAAAAAGCAAATGTATTTTTCAAAAACACTTTAAAGTCGGACGCCTCAGAGGTAAATCAGGTAAATTAGCTTTCATTCACATTCACTGGCCACTTTATACAATTTTATACACCTGTTAAAATGCTTGTTAGCACACATATCTTATCAGCCAATCGCATGGGAGCACCTCAATGCATTTAGTCATGTAGACATGGCTAAGATACCTTGCTGAAGTTTAAACTGACCATCAGAATGACAAAGAAAGGTGATTTAAGTGACCTTGCATGTGCCAGACGGCACCAACGACCATGATAAGTGCTTGTCTACTGGGATTTTCACACCCAACCATCTCTAGGGTTTATAGAGACTCTTCTGAAAAAGAAGAAATATCCAGTGAGTAGCAGAGGTCAGAGGAGAATGGGCAGACTGGTTGGAAATGATAGAAAGGCAACAGTAACTTAAATAACCACTGATTATAACCACAGTATGCAGGATGCTATTTCTAAATGACACATCCAACCTTGAAGCAGATGGGCTACAGTAGCAGATGACCACATCGGGTGCCTCCTGTCAGCTAAGAACAGAAAGCTGAAGTTACAATTCACACAGACTCACCAAAACTGGAAAATAGAAGATGAAAAAATGTTGCTGGTCGGATGAGTCTCCATTCCAGCTCCACATTCAGATGGTAGAGACAGAATTCGTGGAAACATCATGAAAACATGGAACCATCCTGCCTTTTCTCAACAGTTCAGGCTGCTGGTAGTGTAATGGTTTGAGGGATATTTTGTTGAAACACTTTTGGTCCCTTAGTACCACCATGGCCTGGTTTAATCACCACAGCCTACTTGAGTATTGTTGCTGATCATGTCCATTCCTTTATGACTACAGTGTAGTATCTTCTGACGGCTACTTCCAGCACTATGTCACAAAACTCAAATCATCTCTACCTGCTTTCTTGACTATAAGTTCATTGTACTCCGATAGCCTCCAGTCACCAAACCTCAATTTAATAGAGCATCTTTGGGATGTGGCAGAACAGGGAATTTTTATGTACACCAACTGTGTTATCACGATCACAATCATGATCATGTCAATACAGATCAAAATCTCTGAGAAAATCTTTGTTGAATTTATGCTACCAAGAATTAATATTCCCAGAATCAGTGTGTGTGAGACACACACTACTTTACTACTTGCTACTTCACTGGAAAGATTGCTACCATCAGTAACCAATTCACTGAGCCAGACCAACTCAGCCTAACAAAACCAGCTACTGGTATCTCACTCTGCTCTTTCCGCTTTCTAAATGAGGACGAAGTCTCTAAACTTCTAGTCAACTCCAAACCCACGACCTGTCCTCTTGATCCTGTCCCTACCAACATCCTGCAGAGCATTCGACCTACAATCAAATCTGCAGTAACCCATATTATTAACTCCTCTCTTAAATCTGGTTTCTGTCCCTCTGCCTTTAAGCAAGCTCAGGTTACCCCGCTGCTGAAGAAACCCACACTCAACCCAGCCCAGATTAAAAACTACCGGCCGGTCTCACTGCATCTGTTCATGTCTAAACTATTAGAGCGTGCTGTCTTCAGTCAGGTCTCACAGTTCCTCCAAGACAACAATCTGTTTGATC
>JBAMHW010000026.1:8321205-8335889 GCA_037177495.1 Rhadinocentrus ornatus
CTCATTGCAATAAACCTACCGCATGAGGGAAGCAATATTAATCACTCTCGTGATTCTTTCTCCCCTAATTCAGGTAACGGTGAACAATATGAATGTCGTTACAGTAATTACAGTGTTTTAACATAGTACAGTTTGTTTCATGTTAGTTTGATGAAGTCAAATCAAGGTTTTATACTGTTCTGAGACATAATTGCTTTACCTCTACTTGTGCCCTTGCCTCGAGAAAAATAGTAGTAGCCTACTTTTTTTGCTTACAACTTTATTTGTAGTTTTGTACAGCGTATCCTGTTTTTGCAACATTCTCTTCCGTTGATTGCCATAACAGTCGAACAACAATGTATATTTGTTCAGTATTATTTACTTGTACTGCATTTGCAATAAACCTACCGTATGAGGGAAGCAATATTAATCACTCTCGTGATTCTTTCTCCCCTAATTCAGGGGTACAACAGCAGCAAAATTACGGAATTTTGTTCTCGTGGCCTCAACAACAAGAAAAAAGTCCTCGCTTCTTGCAGAGTATATAACTAAAAACTTTAACATCTTCACGTGACAGAAAAAACTGATCTATTGTAAAATTAGGTTAAATTTAGTCTAATTTATTCGACATGTAAATCATCAGTGCTCAAATGCGTGATTCCCCCCCCCCAAGTCCATTTTGTCTTTAGAAAGTTTACAGTAAGATATTCCAGTGTATGAAGGAGCCTTTTATTACTTTGTAGTCTGTCACTTTCAAATGACAAGAGTTTAGTTGGGATACTCAGATTTTCATGGCAGGTTGGAAAATTTGCATGACGATGTGCATAGATCCATGCAAAGTTGGTTTTTTTTGTACATCACAACATGTGCATGGAACATGCCGTATTTTGATGCAGTGTTCATACTTGAGGCCCCTGGAGTTTTTGCATGAACCTTGTAAGTTATATAAGTTAGAATTTGGTCACTTGTTTGTGATCTGTGTTGTAAGCGAGGGAGGTGTTGTAGAATTCATACTCAAGCTACTGTCACAACATAACCAGGAAACTGCTGGTTTCTTCTTGCGAAGGATGTAACAGTCTTAAGAGTCCAGGAAAAGTACTCCATGATCCCAGCCATACTCAACATAACTGGAGGTGCAGTGGTTCAATATCACTGCTTGCTTCTTTAAGGAGGCTAAACATTCACTTGCATTAATGGCATGATTTTTTTTGGAAGCAGGTGACTTGTAATAAATCTACAAGTTATCTAAGCACAGCTGCTCTTATATGGGCCCATCTTATCCAATAGCGTTTGCTTACATCTCGTCAAAAAAGTGTGTTGTCAGCTTTTTTCCCCACTCCTGTTTGTTTTTTACCTACAGATGTACAGATTATGGAATAACCACTCTCGGAGGACATTCATTTTGCTGTTTTTAACATACCTGAAGAAAATACAAAAAAAAAAAAAAAAGTAAAAAAATTAAATCACTCAATGAGAAAAAAAATAATGGAATCATTAACCAAAACAATCATCATTAGTTATTTGTTTAAGCTCTTTCAGTGTATCATATTACTCACATTTAAAATAATTCTCCTCATTTATCAGGTTCTAATGTTATCATGTGGTGATATTGTATGATGATGATGATGATGATGCATTGCCCATTAATTTGTCCCATATGTAATCCACTGTATGTATTCTGTTCTCCGTTTCTCTCCATTTTAACTTTTACTGTTTTAGTTTCAACTAATTTAGTCTTTAGCTTGTTTAAATTATTCTATTTTAATGTACTTTTTAATGTTTCATGTGTACCTTTATGGATTTGCTTTGCATAGCCTTGACATAAACCTTAGGGTTTTCTTTTACAATTTTCACCATAAATCTAAATTCAGACAGAAAAATGGACAATTTGCTGACCATGTCAGTAAGTTTTTATGTCTTTCCTGAAAAAAAGAACTCTGCACTGTGGCAAGATGCATTATTCTGCACGGTGCTGTTGGAACTACAAGCATTTTTAAAAACATATATTTTCCAACTATCATCTCACATGGAGGCTTAGAAACTAACAGCAGCAACTTGTAGACCTAAAGGGAAGAGATTTATCAAATTTATGGTCTGTAAGACAGCTGGCAGCTCTGTCTCTGAGGTCCCATTGAAAGTGAAAAGAAATAGCCTTATTATTTCAGCAAATCATGACTATTACAGGGTAATGACATCCCTTCCTGACGTGACACTTTCTGGTCCCTGCCGCTTAAAGTGACCACTTGCAGCCGCTTATAAATAATTTACTTTACTTTATTTGGTCACACTACAACATCAAGCACAACACATTTGCCAAAAACTAAAAAAACAAAACAAAGAAAAAGAAAAGAAAAGAGGACTGAAAATGTATAGCTGGTCAGGTAAAGACATAGATATACATTTGTCTAGAAAATGATTTAATTAGCTTATGTTAGCAGATTTACCTGCAGTGAAAAAAGAACTATTAAAACACAATATTAGTAGGCTAAAAATGACATGATTTCATAAAATTGGACATTTACATTTAAGTGTTATTAGTGTTTGTTCTAGTTTTTTTATTTCATATTCTTGAAGTCACCCTAAGATTTAACTGCGGTTTAAAGCGTTCAAACTAGAGAATTAACGTCAGTATTACACTGGTCTTCAGCACACATTACCAGGTGAAAACTAGTCTGCAAGAAGACAATATTTTTGTACAATTTGGATCCACAAAGAACACCCTGCGGCACACTGGAGGTGGTCATTTTACAAGAGGCTGCTTTTCAACCTTCTCTTAACAATCAGGAAATATCGTGCAGCGAGAAAAGCTGTCAGATATTTGCCTCCCATGCAAGATCCTCAGGACACTGAATTTATTATTTTAAAGGACAGAATTCTGACTGACCAGCTCATAAAAGAAAAACAAAAGTGCGCAGGATGTGAGAGTGAAATAGAGATCAGGTAATGCATCAAGCATATTTATTATCGGTTGAAATATATAGATATATACTTATTTAATTTTTGACTGGTTAATTCTGGATTAGAAAGAAAAAACACGCTGAGATATTAAATTAACTTTATAACCCTTTTGCAGGACTTGAAATCTAAGCAGGATTCTTAAACTTTATTCAAATTTAATTAATCAAAAGGTCTGCTAAAATAGGCACAATTACTTATCAATTTGAGTTTGGTGTGTCCATTGCGGACCAGAGTTTAAGATCCAGGTTTGGTGAAAATAGTGAGTAAATAAGCAAATGTGCTTCATTTTCTTCTGATACAGGTCACAAATGAAAGAACTTTGCGATTTTATGACATAAAACATGCCATAGACATCTGTTTTCTGCAGAAACTTTAGGATGCTTGTTAGTCTGTTTCATGCTCCCGTTTTTTTCAGTAAATTCAGAGAGAAAAAAAAATATTAAGTCAATGGTGATAAAATCCAGGAAAAAATATTTACATAAAGGTTTATTGTGACATTTGCTTCCTTTCCTTTGACAAGTAACCAGTTTCTGAAAGTGCTCCCTTTAAGTTATAACCTTCATGTACATTTTTGCGGTAGTTTTCCTTCACTAACAATGTTTCCATCAACTATAATCAAACTTTCTAACCACCGGATCCGCAACAGCCCGCAGGTTTTTCTAAACCTCCCTGCTGGACTCTGACACTTTGACCATCGATTTAGTGCTGATGTACTTAAAATCTGATGTGTAATTAAAAGTGATCCATGCTGGAAATCATATGTAAATGCATGAGTGAAATCCTGACAACTAAGAAGATCGTACATTTCTTAAGACATAACAGAAATAAATAAGATTAAGGCTGAGGGATGCGATTTACCTGGAATAAGCAATGTGAGAGCAAATCCTTCTCCAGCTTTACATTCCCCTCCAAAAGATAAAAAGCTACATCTGCTTTCTAAACGCAGATAAAAAATAAATTATATTCATAAATATATGTAAGAAAGAACCTACCGGTTCTATGCAGAAGTCAGCTGCAATGAGGCTGCTCAGTGATGGATTTGGTGAATAGAAGGTGTCCGTCTGCGCTGGTCAGTTTGAATGCGCACCCCGTGGTGCACCGGAGGACCGCCGTGTGGACTTATCGCCTTCCTCTCTTCTTCTCCTGTTGTCTCTCGTGTCTTTCACTCGCTTTCGGATGAGTCTTGCCCACTGTATTAACCGGTGAGCGGTGCAATCAAGAGGAGCACATATAGAAAGGGGAGGTAGCGGGTGGTGGGGGTGGGGGGTGACACAGCTGCGCGCGTCTCCACGGAGCTCAATTTTGGTCACACCGTCACAGAGATAAGGGCAGTTTTATGACGATGGGGTTACCAAAGCCAAAACTGAGGTCCTGAACTACTCAGCACAAGTATGGAGGATTTCCTTATCAGGCTGTATCTCTTTGATTTTTTGCATTTTTTCTCTTTTTCTTCATCAGCAACAACTTGCTGTTAAACCGTTCCTGAGCTTCCACAGCCGCGATTATTCCAGTTATGATGATAAACATCATCTCCCCTTTGTCCTGAAGATGAGCAGGCTGGTGGGACAGCTGGTGTTAAGATAAATTTGCTTTTCCTATCGGGGACTTGATGGGTATTAAGGAAATTAAGCTTTATGGATATAAGGCTGCCCTTGACATTTCACTATTGTTCTGTACTTTATATTTTATCTGATGATTGATGAATTACATGTTATTGCTGCACCTGAACAGGGAACAAAAGATGGGTGCGAATGAGGAGAAGAGAAAAGGAGAAAGTGTAGAGAGAAATAAAGGAGACAAAAAATGCAAAAGAAAGTAAACAGCAACTTCTGCATAATACAAAATGCTGCTAAAACTGCAGAGAAACTTAAAAAAAAGAAACATCCTACAGCATCTGTAGGAAAACAAAGCAGAGAATAATCAGGAGCACCTGTAAGAAGACAAACCTAAAACAAACTGCAGGGACAACACGGTGACTGTGTTGGTGAACGTGAATGCAAAATATAATAAATGAGTTGCGTTTAATGAGTGCAGTCGTGCAAATGCAACCGCGCCCCGACCAAATGTAAGAGAAGGGCTCCAGCCAGAGCACCTACAGCCATGGAGTACAGGCCCCAGAGGGCCAGGGATGACAGCTGCCAGGACAGCATCTACTACTAAAATTAATGATAAATTTTATGCCATAAATAAGACATTTTCTAAACATTATTTCTTTTAAATTTAAAGATCCTGACTCTGAAACAGATTTTAGTTTTTCATAGCAACAACCATTTATTAGCTGTTGCAGTACTTACTGTGTTTTCTCATATCAAGGTGAAAACATGCTGGGGGAAAATAAATTAGTCTGTTGCTTGATCTTTATCTTTTATTATAACAGTGACATTTGTGCAGGATTAGATAATGTCACTCATTCACTATTGCACAAATAGAAAAATTGAAAAAATTTTCAGTCTGTATCCTGGCAAAAGGAAGTGTATCCAAGATTTTGTAAAGAAGCATCCCCATCTAAAAATCACCTTTAATCTGCATCTTTTCCATGTATTTTCTGGCTCATGTGTTGATTCTGATGGGAAGAGAAAGATATAAAAATTCCTGGTTAAACTCAGCTTTCTGTCAGTGGAGGAAGAATTATTCATATACTTTACTTTAGTAAAAGCAGCAATTTTAAAAAAGGAAAGATACTTGATAACAATAAAAAATTAAATAAAATCAGTTCTGATTAGACTGTTAACACTGATGTTTCAGTTTTCTAGCAGCATACTGATGGAGTATCAACTACCTCACACATCAAACAGTCTTAAAATCACTGACAGGTAAAGTATTAGAAACCAAAATTAATTTATTGCATCTTGGCATTTGCCAACCTGAACATTTTGGAAGCAGGACCTATAGCAGGGCCGATCTGAAGAGGTTTCGCCAGCCTCCGAACGTCTCAGATACTATTCTGAAGGGACCCCACAGGTATAAAAAAATCTGTTTCTAAGGTCCAGCAAAAGCAAAAGCCCCCATCAGTTTTTTGTCCAAGCCATATCTAGTCATATATAGTTTATAGTTAAAATAATGTGCCAAGTTCAGCAATTTAGTTGAAATTTTACAAGGTGCTCCTACTAAACTGTGCTCTATCGTAAGAGGGAAAAAGTTGGACTCTGAGTAAAACTGTGAAATGCACCTTTATGTTATTGTTTTCATGTGATTAATCCAGAGTAAATGTCAAAGAATTGTGTGTAGTTTAAATGTTCAGTACCAGCCAAACGTTTGAACACACTTTCCCTTTAAATCCAATGGGAAGGTGTGTCCAAACTTTTGACTCCTACTGTATTTCAAATATAAATGCCTAAAATGTTGTATATATACATATATATATATATATATATATAGTTTCTACAGCTTTTTTGATATATTGTGTAACTTATAGTACAATAACAACCTCTAACTATTATTGTAAGCTGACTCTTGGCAAAGGAAATGTTGTCTTGAAGTCTGTTTCTGCCTTAATATTTGTTGTAATATTCCTGTTTGAGAGCTTCACTGAGCTAAATGATGTTCATATTTTCATGTTGAGTGGGGGAGCAGTGTCCATATGATTCATGACATCACATCTGATTTGGAAAGCCAAAGAACACTGACCTGTTCATACCTATTCGAATATGTTTCAAAACATAAAAGCACACGTAACATTTCCTGCTGTTGTAATTTTTTGCAAAAAAAATATGATTACAATTAATATCAGCTCAGAAAAACACAAATCTCTGTTTTTTGCTGACTTCAAACTTCTCATTTTGATTCACTGGCAGTGTGTGGAATAATGAGTCAAATCACAGGATTATGGCACATCAACCACCTCTCTTCCTGTTTATCCGCAGGTAATTGGAATGGGATTTTGGCTGGTTATGAGCTAAACAAACAGATTGCAATCTGGAGATTCAACACGTGCATCCCTGACTTAACACCCTCTGAACCGAGGAGGAAGCCGCTGGAGTCACAAGCTGATGTGATTCTGCCATCTAGGGGACACATTTGTGAGTGGGCCTAAGAGTTAACATTTCAACATCCTTATTCATGTTATCGCAACATTTTTTGTAGATTTCTTTCATACATTGGTTTGCACTTGATTACAAGACCATGAAGAAAAATAATTTGCCCCCTGTCCCTGTATGTATAGTGTGGACTGTGCAGGATATACAAATCAGTGTTTGCACTTTTAAAGGCTCCAAATTATAACCATTTGAATTTCAGTGTACATATAGTGCAATGGTTCAGACTTTTAGGTATATCCTTTAATTTTACAGTTAGCGCATTACAATAACTGGCCACTTTATTAGATACATCTTGCTAGTACTAGGTTAGACTCCATTTTTTGCCTCCAAGACTGCCTTAATTTTTCATGGCATAGATTTAACAAGGTGTTGGAAATATTCATCAGAGATTTTCCTCCATATCTATATGATATGATCATCACACAGTTACTGCAGATTTGTTAGAGACAAATCCATGATGAGAATGTCTTGTTCCACCACATCCCAAAGCTGCTGTGTTGGATTGAGATGTGGAGGTGAATTGAGCTTTATGACATGATCCATTATCCTGCTGGAAGTAGCCATCAGAAGATGGAACACTGTGGTTATAAAGGGATGGACATGGTCAGCAACAACACTCAGGTAGGCTGTGGTGTCTAAATAATGATCAGCTGGTAATAAGGGACCCAAGAAACTATCCTCCACACCCTTACACCAACACCACGCTGAAGTGTTGATACAAGACAGAATGGATCCATGTCCATGGTCCTCTTTCTGATGATCAGTTTGAATGTCAGCCAATCGTCTGGATCATGTCTACATCACATGGCCATGTGATTGGCTAATTAGCTATTTGTGTTAACAAACTATTGAACAGGAGTATTTGCTTCTAAATCTAATTAAGTGTCACATTAAATCAGTCCAATTAAAGCCAGTTTATTTTATATTTCTAGAATGTCAAATGCAGGACCCAGTCTCCTCTTCCTCAAACTAAATAGATGTTTTTGCCTTCCTAGGATTGGTTGGTTAGGTTCATCCATGAGACAAAGTGTTTGGATAAATGTATCCCCCTTAATGTGAGAGTCAGGTGGGCTAAACCCTGTAAGGTCTCCTGTGGTTTATGAGTCCAATTTATTTTCATTTCAACAAACATGCAACCAAATATGACCTCTGGATTAAATCATGAATTTAATTAAGAGAAGATGAAGGAAATTAACCAGACTGATTTTCAGACTGTTGCTTGTATACTTAATAGTAGTTTGGTTTATATGAGCTGAAGCACAAAAGGTATATGGACTAGTTTACTCAAATTATTGTCTGATGGAAAATAAATAGAGTTGGGGTTTTTTATGACATGCGTAGTTGATCCACCACATTAAACTGTAATAAGACCAAAGAATAGCATTTTTCTCACCAATCAGTCTATGCTCTGGCTTTATCACTTCCTATCAAGTCAACTCTCTGCACAGCGACTGATGGGGGGAAGCAGACTAGACGGTGATGGGAGAGTAATATCAGCATCTGGCACAGTCACATTTGCTTGCAGATGCTGCTGCTGATTGGATGCCCTGGAAATATCACGCAGGAAATATCTGATGTGCCTGTCAAACATGATTAATGGCCAGCATCTGAGCGGTTGAGGTAATATAAAAAACCATCTGTAAACTCTGTCTTGAAGAGAAGTTGCTAATACACAGTAATTTTGTCCTTTTTTACTGATGTCATAATAAAAGAATAAAACGAATAAAACAGTGACAAGGGGGTCACTGAGTGTGGCTCAATGTCTAAATTCAAGCTGTGAGATGCACCGTCACCCAAGGTGGGAATTTTTTTAGCCAATTTAATTGATTCTCAAAGCTCATATTACCACACAAAAAAGAATAATGTCATACCTAACAATACCATTCTTAATTCAGAAGAATATAGAGGCACAAAATGTCCCCTTAAGCTTGGCAACAAACAATCATAGACAAAAGAATTGGTTCAAACTCCTGACATGATAACTCATAATCACCTTTTTGTTCTGTTGGTTTAGTTAATTTTTTAACAATTTTCATACCTATTTCATTATTTAAAACCTATGTGTAACAGAAGCAAACTGCTATAACCCTGGGAAAGAAAAAGAAAACAAAACAAAAAACAGATGCTATAACATTATAATGTGAGAAGTGAAATGGTGAAGATAGCTGGCGAGAAAAAATGAGGTAAGTGTTCTTGGAAAGAGAGATTTTTTTAAGAATGAATGGAGCTTAACTGACCAGAGAGGGTGACCAGAGATGGTTTTCCTGGTGAACATGAAACCATGACCTTCCATCATAAAGTGGTAGTGGCAATCACAGGTGGGAGACTCAGGAATGACTAATGACTGGAGATTAATTTCCTCAGATAAGTGAAAAAGCACTGGACTACTTGAATTCAGAGTCAAAACAGGAAATACAAACAGAATGTGCACAAAAAGCAGATGATTGAAGAACAAGCCCAGGCTTATATGGAAGAGGCCATCTGTGCGCTTACAGGTGACTTTAATTAACTATCAGGCAGCACTAGGAACCCATGGGTAGGCAGGGGCAGGGGGTAAAACCAAACAAACACACAAAAAAACCCACAGATTCCAACACATGCAACTAGCAACTTGCACATCTAGAAGGTCCTCATCTCTGCTTGTTTTAAGGCAACATATGTTCCCATTCAGACATCTTTTTCAGGGACAGTCTTGCATTTTTCAGCAATACAACGTTAAACCACGTACTGCATCAATTGCAACAGCAAGGCTTTGTAGAGGAGTCCAGGCTAGAATCAGTCAAGAAAGAGACTAAACTTTCTCTCATAACATCCAGCAGCTGGTCTCCTCAGTTCCCTGATGTCGATGGACTGTTGTTTAAAGTAGAGGGGATGTTACACAGTGCTATCCCCCCCCCCCTTTTGTTTGAATTTTACTCAGCATCTCAACTTCATTGGAAGTAGGGCTGTAAATTTAGTTTAGATTTTGATCATTTTCAGGGATTACTGTTTGTTTTGCTCCACGTCTCAATCTAAAAGCTTTTTCAGGAAACAAGTAAAAACTAAAAATAAAAGAAGCTCCCTCTCCTTCTCGGTAATATTAAAACCATAGAGTTTAAAAAGTGTGTCAATGATGGTTAGTCTTTCTTATCACACGCAAGATTTGTTGGAAAAACATGTTTTCTTTCAAGATAAAACCAGATTCAATCAATTCTTTTAAAATCTGAATATTTTATATAAAATCACAATAGAGACGAATTGTTGGTTTTCTGCTACTGTTTATTTAATTTGTTCAGGACTGGAGTTTCATGGACCAGACAATGGCATAACACTGTGTTACAGTTTCTGTCTTTGGGTACACCCGACTATCACAAAGTTAAAATTATTCCTTTACAAAATGGACTAAAGTACACACATACATAGTTTGTTTTTTTTTCTCCATCACAAGCATCAAGCACAAAAACACTCTCACACACAATCACACTGTCTGCACACATTCACTCTCATGGACACATCCACTGACAACAGAATACATTCTCAGGGGAAAAAAGCAGTCAACTTTTAATTTTAGAGCAGTTTGTATCACTTTTTAACAACACTCATATTAAATTGTGCCCATTCTCAAATAGGAAGCAGGTCATACCACAACATGTCTGTGTGGCAGCTTTTTGGCATGACCTGAAACAGACATTTTGGAAATGACATTATGATATACTGAGACCAAACACTGACATTTAGATTGGGTTTAAAAAGTTTCATCTCTCAGAGGGGTAGCCAACAACCAATTTCTGTCCAAATATGCTTCTTTTTGTCTTTTATGCTGCTCTAAAATACTTGATACCTTATATTTGAAATTAAAGTGAAAACCATGAGCAGTATAACCAAGCTCTTTGCTATGCAGGACCATACTCGTGGTTTTCCCTGCTTCAACCCATTAACTTTAAATATTTCACATGACCACAGACTGTTTTCCAAAGCACAAGCTTTTTGATTGATTTCCTACCTTCTAGCCATTGGCGTAATTTCAGTGCACCATGCAAAGCAACTTGCTGAGAAATCCATTACTCTTGTTTTTATATCCTGTGTAATGGTGTTCTTGGAACTCAAAAACAAACAGTAATTAAAACCAGGAATTCATGGGGAATTTAGGTTGTGTGGGACTTGATACAGCCCAGTCAGGTACACAACTGTGGAGTTCATACCTCAGCAAATTTTAAAGTTTTAAGAGTAACATCTTTAAACCTAAACACTATTGATTTTTTTACATATTTTGCAGAAGATGGAGAACGGGCTGCACTTAGATGCCGCATTAACACTTTCTAACAGTGTTTTTTTTTATTATTATAGAAATGAATATTTGGGGCAATGTTGGGTCCAATATCTCACCCAATTACATTTCAAAGTGTGGAAGCCAGGAATAAAAACACTGATGTTCTGATTGGCGAACACACCTCTTCATCCTGAACCGAAGTCACCCCAAAAGATTATTCTTTGTAGGGACCTGAGAGTTAATTGCAAGGTGGGGGGAAAAGATTGTAAACTCTAAGATCCTTGCTCATCATAAAACAGAACCTGAATAGTTGGATGTGAAGATTTCTGATCCATTTTTGTTTTCTGAACTTTCACTGAAGACAAGCATGCTAAGCAAGATAGATATTGAATTTTGCTGGGAAAATATTTTTCAAAATTTTAGTCCAACAAATTTCATGCTCTAAAGCTGGAGCCACTCTGAGTCTTAGTTATTCTGCTCGACTCGTATTCCAAAAAATGTATTACTTTGTTGAAATTGTGTCTTTTGATTGAAATTCTGTTGAAACTCTGCTGGAGGGTTACCTCCAAAACGCTTTGAAAAAGAGCTGCTTTATATTAGCAAAACTGTGATATAGAATACCATTGCTAAACACTGTAAATAGGATATGACTTGCAATTTATCAACACATGTGCTTAATTTGTGATATTAATTTCAAGTGTTTCTACAAGAGCTGCATTGCATTTATGCACCTGTGCATGCTACATTAGTTCTAAAGCACGCTCTAATGTTGAATGCACACGTGCTTGTAATAATTCAGGTCAATGTGTCTGTGCAATAATTATATCGTGCATGTAAAATTATAAAAATATGTTTTCAATATGGCCCTGCGATGGACTGGTGACCTGTCCAGGGTGTACCCTGCCTCTCACCTGAAACAATGCTGGGATGGGCTCCAGTTTACCCCGTGATCCGTAATGGAATAAGAGGTACAGATAATGACTGACTGTTTTCAATCTATTGTGCACCCCTTGAATGAAATAAATGGTTAATTCTACTGTTAGTGCAGCCTTTATACTACTCCAGCTGGTCATTTACAGACATAAATCATATCATTTTGAAAACAAAGACACCACACAATTGCAGCACTGATTCTAAGAAAGTTAAACTGCTTGAAGTTACTGCAAAAGACAAATTAATCATTTAAATCCGATAAACAAATGGCTCCTTGGAAGGTAGGAAATTTAAAAAACCTTTGCTTTGAAAAATGTTCAGCAAAAAAAATCCTTTTGAGGGCAAAAACATGCAAAACATCCAGTGCGGTTATTAAATCTAATATCAGTGAGCTCTGATGAGCCCTCGTTGCCATAACACTTGCCTATTTTCCTTGTGCCCAGCACAGAGACAAGAAGCCCTTTTGTCACACCTGACACTAGTAACAGATTTGTTTAGATAGAAGGTTGAACACCAATAAGGGCCATTACATATATATTTTGAACTTGGTTGAAACAGGTTGAAACTGCTACAGACACACAGATAGGATATGCCTCTAATGATAACACCCCTGTCACTACATTCACCTTCTGACCAACACTCCAGCCGCACAGTACACATTTTACATTTCCAGTCACATTGTGCAGATATAGTCTATTTTCAATACATGGTATGGGATTTAATGGATGTATTAGTATCAGCGGGAATGACATAGAAATATTTAGTCAGATTATAAAAGAAAAGCAAAGTCTACACAGTTATACTTCCTATTTAATGGGAAAAAAGTGCATCTGGGTGAGTGAAGAAACTTCTATATGCTGTATGCTGTCGTATATGTAATGCCATCATACAAGAAGCCAATATGGAGCCATTATGCTTCTTCTCTCTGGCAGCTATAAAACATGCTTTTAGGATGGAGCAGGACTGGGCAGTGTAAATGCACACAAAACTGATGTGATGGTGCAAAGACAGACTTGTCCAAGGGTAACTCTGTTTCCTCTGTGAGCCTTAGTTGAACATGTAGTCTTTGGTTAAGGTTGACGTTACTGTAGCTCAGAGCCTTTGGGGTTACTGTGAACTAAAAGAGAGGGAGTAATAACAGGAGACACAGCTATCTGGCTCTCTCTTCACCACCATATGTGGCACATTTTAAGAACAACACAAGAAAAGGTAACAAAAACAAAACTTAGATCTTCTTTTCCCCAACAGTTCAAAATATAAAATTCAAGTGCAATTAAATTTCCAAATATCAGTTAAATCACATACATTTCTCTCTAAAGTAACAGTTTGTTACTTGCAGGTAGTTTCTCTCATCTTATAATATATTTTTTTTCTATTAAAAAAAAATTACAATATAGACTTTGTGATTCAGCCCATGTAATCTTTCCTTGTGCTCCAAATGGACAAAGCACTGACTGAGGTGAAATGGCGTAGATGTACACAATTGAACTTTTCTTTGAATTTTTCTTCCATGTTAAAATGTGTTTTAAGTGCACCAACTGTTTTTCCATCTCTCACTTGTACACATCAGGCCAGTGAAGAAATACAGTTTATGATAAAAACTGTGTACTCTTTGTGGGCCAATTAATGTTTTTCACATTAAACATCTACAGCTGAGTTTGCAAATTTTTGTACATTATAGCTATAAAACATCTGTGAATTGGGCCTCTGCAAATTCTGACTTGTTTAGTATAAATATTACATAATAACACAACAAAGAGAGCAAAGCAGAGAAAAATAAAATGAAAAAAAGGCAGAGCAAATGGGAGGTAGAGTGCGGAAATGTAGAAATGACTGGGAGAAAAAGTACACAGAGTACACAGTGAGCAGGAACAAGGTTTGACCAATACTGGTTTGCTGTTACTAGCCTCATAACCTTAACTACTTTTTATGCAACATTTCTCGATGTAAACATTTTATTTAGGGATTGATGGGGTGATTTATGCTGCACTAATTTCTGACTGTAAAATATCAACATGCAGCCACTTAGCTAAGTATAACACAAAGACTGGAAATAGGGAAAACCACTTAGCAACCCTCCATACAAAAGGTAAATAAGACTAAACTGTAAATTTGTAATATTTTACCTCCCGTTTCCTCATATGTATGTGTTTGTATGCGAGTTAACCAAAGTCTATTGATTCCTATTGAGCCAAGAAGTTTGATCAGGCTAACAGGCAGCTAGTTAAACAGTCCACCTGAACGCAACAGTTTTAACACAAGTGAAAACTTCACAATTGAATGTAACCAACCCTAGCATTTGTGAATGGGAACTTGTGTAACAAATGTGGTGGATGCATCAAACATCTTTTAACAATCTTCCATAAAAAATTACCACTGGGAGGTCTAACCTCTTTAAACCTTTGTTATCTGTCACAGTAATGTCATGCAGTCTCCATTAAAGTAGACAGGAAAAGCAGTTTTCCTTTTGCTGAAGTGAAGTTGATTCATCTAAACAAATTTCCTTATTTTGAACACTCAGGCATGGG
>JBAMHW010000026.1:8363873-8388029 GCA_037177495.1 Rhadinocentrus ornatus
CTCTTTGGTCTTGGCCATGTTAGTAGTTGGAGTCTTACTGATTGTATGGGGTAGACAGGTGTCTTTATGCAGCTGTCCACCTCAAACAGGTGCTTCTGGTTTAGGATAATAAGTGGAGGGCAGGTGGACTTTTTAAAGGTGGACTAACAGGTCTTTAAGGGTCAGAATTCTAGCTGATAGACAGGGGTTCAAATACTTATTTGCAGCTGTAACATACAAATAAATTGTTACAAAATCATACATTGTGATTTCAGGATTTCTTTTTTAGATTATGTCTCTCACAGTGGACATGCACCTACGAAGAAAATTTCAGACCCCTCCATGTTTCTAAGTGGGAGAACTTTCAAAATGGCATGTGTTCAAATACTTACTTTCCTCACTGTACAGTATATATATCCCTCATTGAATATATTCCAGTAGACTTAGACAAGCAATCTTCATCAGAATCTCTTTGCAGGGTTTCATTATTTTTTTAAAAAAACAACCTAAAAAAAGGACTCCTGACTAACAGAATTTCACTTAAATCTGCTGGTTGTGTCGTGGATTGTGGGACGTAAGTAGACCAAGAAGAAGGACGAAGAAGGCAGGAGGCAGACCGGTACAGGAATAAAGATTTAATGTAGAAAAACATACAAGGCCAGCACAAATGAGACACGACGGGGAAACACAACAGATGATTTGACAAACACTGACTGAAACTGGCCCTGCGATGGACTGGTGACCTGTCCAGGGTGTACCCTGCCTTTCACCTGAAACACTGCTGGGATAGGCTCCAGCTCACCCCGCGACCCCTAATGGGAACAAGCAGTACAGATAATGACAGACTGACTGACTGAAACTGAGGGCTCTATAACTGGAGCACAACTAACAAGATGCAGGTGGTGTGTTAACAATTTAACCGGGTGAGCTAATGAACAGGAAAATAAAATGGAATGCAACACAACAGGGAAGGAACTACAAAATAAAACAGGAAACCAGACAAGACAAAGAACACATAGGACAGCAAAACTAATCCAAAAACACACAGATCATGACAGGTCAAATGGTGATCATTTTAAAGTGAACTCTTTGTGTATACTATGCACTTTGAGTGCATTTAAGAAGCCCAGTGTTTGCATGACAACCCAAACTTCAGAGGAGTCTGTCATTGCTGTTGCAGTGTTTAGCCCAACAGTGGACCCATATGAACAGCACTGCAGACGTAACTAGTCTGCAACTTGTAGAGTAAAGTGAATAGCCTCTACCTTGTCATTTCTGATCCCATTATCCAACCATCAAGAGCAGGACCGGGCTGCTATGAGGTCATGTGCGATGGAAAATAAAACCAGGATAAAAGACTTCCCACTTAAATCCCTTGCGAGTAGGAATGTGCAGCTAATACAAATACTGTACAAATTGCGCATTACAAAGTGGAACTGTGTAGTTTTACCAAATATTTGCAGTAAAAAGCAATTAAATGGAATAAATTTGCAGAAACCCGAAACTACACAAATAATTACAGATGGAAGACAGGGGCTAGTTTTCTTGGAGAGCATTGGCTTTCTTCACCAATGGAGAGGACAGACATGAGGCTGGGAGGCAGCGTGTATTTATTTAGGTATTAAACGTCCCCAGCACAACAACAAACACTCCAAGGGCACATATGGGCTAAGAAAAACTTTCAGTTTTATACAACAATAAAACAGCAAGTGATTTGGCTGGAGCAGTGACTGCTGGCCATGCTGCAGTCATGTAAGGTAACTGAATAAAAAGTTATGATTAGATTATCGTGCCTGAAGTAACTAATTTGTGTCCCTTAACTTAAACAACACAAGGGAAAATTATGCCAATACACCATCCGTTATTCATAGAAATTAAAATTCATACCCATTAATGTATTCGTTAATGTAGGCTGAGTGTGGTAACTGACTGAATAACATTCAAAGGGAACTCAAAATGTTTGAGGATGAGTCCTGTTGAAAACTGCAGAAAATGGTTGATTTGCATTGCAGACTAACAAAGTAAAACACAGATAGGTAACTAAACTCACTTGGCAGAAGATTATGTTTAGATTGTGGCTTTCTTGAAATGCTGATAATGGATTGGAGCTCTGGGTTTTATGATATGTTTTGTGTTTTGTGATGCCATTTTGACTTCAAGCATGTCAGTCCAGCACTTACATTCTTCTATGAAGCCATTCTGCTGTAACAGATGCTGAATGCTGCTTAGTTTTGTCTTGCTGAAGTAAGCAAGGCCTTTTCTGATATAGACTATGTCTAAATGGGAGCATATGTTGCTCTAAAACCGGTAAATATACCTTTTAGTATTAATGGAACCTTTCCACATGTGCAATTCCACAAGCAATAATGCACGGAGGTGGAGGGAAGAGTAAACAGGCAGAGGAGTTAGGAGGAATAGGAGACGCGGGAAGCTGAGGCGGGGTAAACAGAGCACATGTTGTTGTGGGTCTTTGTTCGGCGGTGGCGGCTTGGATGCTCGTATCTCAAAGATTTGTTTGTGTCTCAAGGCAGAAATTTGGTTGAATCACAGCTTGTATCTTAAAAAATTCGTATGTCACCGCACTCGTGTTCTTCCTCTTCCTCTTTAAGGTGCTCTTTTTTATGCCTAACCGTGTTATTGAGCTGTTGTCAATTAGTCTACTTAGTTGAAAAGCATCCTTTCAGTTTCTTGTTTTGTAGGACTTATGTTTACAGCCCATTGTTGTCCCATCACAACTTCTTGAGAAATGCTGCAACCAACAAATTCAACCAATCTAATGTTTGATTTCCCATTTTTCAAGTGCCTCTAAGTAAGTAGAATTGCTCTTGTCCATTTGGTCTGATTGTGTTTACTTGTATCTGAATGACTGTGCATTTTCGGATCTTTGCAGATAGATAAGGAATGCAGGCCAGTAAGGACATGTCTCAGGGGCCAATACAAGCCGTATACTGTACAGTAGCCTAACCACACGCTATCCACAGAAGCACATGGGACCACATGCACACTGATCTAATCTACCAGAAGCTTGTAAGAGCAGAAAATGCGGAGTAATATGCAAGTGATCGAGTGTTAATTACCACATAGAAACAGAGGTATACAGATATCCTACAGTAAGATCAAATCTCCAATGTGCACCTCCTCATCAAACATCTGGATACTGTTAAGAAAATGTCTCTAGTCTCTCTTTTACCCAGTTGTCAGCATGAAAACCTGTAATGAAACGCCTCCTCAGGTTGGTGCGTCTGTCATCATGAGAGGCGGAACTGCCTTGTCTGTCAGCACAGATGAAAGGGCGTTTATCACACTGGTGGGTTTTTAACATGCCCGGCATAGTTTATATTGAAATGATTATGATAGACAGGCACGACAGGGCACATCCCATTGGTTTTTAAGTGAAGTAAATGAACACAGATAGACAGAGAAAAGGCTAGAGCTGTCTGTCACTAAAAAGCATTTCTGTGGCACATTAGATGAGACCACCTCAGAGGATGGTACTTATTTTGCCACAAACCACTATGTCTCATAGTGCTAAATGCGAGAAATTATAGCTCTGTATATGCACTATAAAGCACTGCAAACACAACTGTGATTACAAGCACCACTGAAGTTCTACCACATATACAGAGAGCAGCACAACGTATTGATTAGTTCACTCTGAGCCATCATAACTCTTTATGCTTGTCAAGGTTACAGTTGTACGAACTAACAAATTCTGTAAATACTCAAAACTAAAGTGCAAACTTATTTGAGCTTGGTCAGAAGTTAAAGAAAATGTCACCCAAGTTTGGGTAAAATGGGAGGAAAAAGCTTTTTTGTACTAATATTTACCCAAAGACAAATAAATGAATGTCAATGCTCACAAATCCCATGAACGACATGGGACCATCATCAGACCCTACCACCACATCTCATTTCTAGCCCACTATAGAGCTGTTGTATTTTATTTCCCATTTCCTCTAACTTTCTATATGCATAGAATATTGAAAAAAAAAGGTCAGGCGTAAAAAAAACCCAGCTGGCAAATCGATGGATTTGCTAGATTTTCTCAGAAAGCAAATATGAAATTACCTTAAAGTCAAAGTAAAGTTTAAATTAGTTCTAAATTTTCATCACAATAAAAATAGTTAACCACTCAGTCAAAAATTAATTGAATGATCAAAGCAAAGAAGAAAAGTAAATTAGGACTAAAAGTGGAATGGAGAAATAAGTAGTGTTCTCAGAACATAGGGAGGAATCGAAGATCTGTCAACTGAAGCAATGGCACATGAAACACATGGGGCAACCAGTGGTGTTCATTTTAACCCAAGCAAACATCTTAAATGGGAAATCCCAAACATACCCGACTGATATTAAATATTTCAGTTACCTCTCCATGATGGACTAAGTCATCAACATTGATAAGTAGTGAAACATTCTTGTGGGAGGTATGTAAAATAAGGATTTTGCCCAGTAACTTTACATTGATGGTTGGATGAGTACAAAATTGGAAAGAAACTCGTTTTCTTTTAGACTGCAGGATTTTGTCTTTCATTAACTTAATATGAGGTGTGATCTTCCTGGATTGAATTTAAAGATCAGCTGCTTAACTTTCTAGGTAGAAAGTTGAGAAAAAACATTTTTTTTCAAAAGTGCCAGCCAATCAAATTGCCCAAGCAATCAAGTGTGATATTGTGTTTATCATTACAATCACAAGCATCAGGTCTGCCCAGCATTGAGTATTACAGCATCTGCAATGCACTGCTGAGTTGGTTGGCTGTCGGTGGCATTTCACTGTCACCCTTTAAAAATGAATCCAGGTTTTTACTGTTCTCATTGTTTCCTCATAATTTAAAAAGACAACACAAGTTGTCATGATTCACAGTTTACGTTCTTGTTTCATGTGTTTGGTCTTTCTCATGTGTTTGGTTTCTACTCATTAGTTCACCTGGTCCGATTAGCTCATTCACCCCACCTGTATCTTGTTAATCCTTCAGCGTTTTTAAGCCATTGGTTTTTGGTTCCCCTTGTGAGTTTGCCACGTCTGTTGCCACCCAAGTCTTATGTTATGTAAGTTAAAGCTGCAGTGCGTAAGAATTACGCAACCGAGTAGTGCTTTACTGGAGCGGTCTGCCTCCCGCCTCATCAGCCTGCTCTTGGGTCCTCATGTCCGCTCATTGCTAATCCAAGGCTAAAAAAATTGTAGCATGAGCTGCCATCAGATGGTGCCCCTCAGAAAATGTAGTCAAATAAAGGCCTTGTTCATCCCCCCCCCCCAAAAAAAAAAAAAAAAGAAAAGAATTTTTTTTTTTATTTCTTATAATAGAAACATGCAGATAATACTCAGTTTTCTACGACAATCCACAAGGACAGAACAGAAAATGTGACTTTTTTTAAACCTAACTTATGATGCTGTAAGGACAAGTGAAGTTGAAAATAAATTGGACAGATGGTGGATATAGTTACATAAAGAAATATTTTTCTGAATTAGGATGAGCTGAACGTGAACGAGAAGCTTTAAAGGTTGGGGATACATAAAAAATGTACTTAGCAGCCTCGGAGCTAATACCCACTTGTTTGCCCTTTGATCACTGTCTCACTAGCAGGCTAATTTAAAGTGAACCCACTTAAAAGTTACAAAAATGCCTCATTCAAAACTGAAACTATCATTTTTTTCTGTACATAGTTTTGATTTGACACAATATTTAAAACTATAGCACTTCAGAATATTGAATGTCATCGCAAGGGATTTTATTGACCTCAGTATTGTGTACAGGTAGATGTGTGCTACTTGCGTGATGTCTCAAAGTTCCCCTCAGTGCTAGATTTATGAAGCCTGGGAGTAATACACAGCCAAATTATGTGGGCGTGGGACAGCTAGCCTGCACCCCAATCAATCTTCCCTACTCAACTCAGGCCTAAAAAACAGAGGGGAACTTTTCATTTTTTCACCAACCTAAATGCCGTGTTCTGTTAGGACCACAAATTACCTAAAAAAAGACAGAGTGGAAGTGTTCATACAAGCTGCTGAGCTTAAGCTTGATCACTGAAGAGAGATGTTCTTCAAGCAAAAGGGTGCTGTTATTGCGTATCTTTATTCAGTTGATTCTGTTAGAGAGGTTGCCAAATATTTTTTATTTCCAGTACATGCAGCAAATCCAATGATGCTCTCTGATACTTTGATAAGAACATCAGCACTTTCAGCAAATGCCTCAACACAATATTATGGTGAAATCTGAGAGCCTCCTTGTAATTATAGTGGGAGCAAAGTTGGAAGTTGGGTAAGAGATAGGGTGGAAGGATGGATCAACAAACAGATACAAACTACTTTCAGAAAAGTTTGGGCATTTACAGAAATAGAACTAAAGAAATGTACTTGAAACGTGATAAATCAACACGATGACAAATAAAAAAAAATTACTATATATTATGACTTATATAGTTAAATAATATTAAAGGGCTGTATTATGCTATTTAGATTTTTCTGAGCTTTCTACAGTGTTATAATGTCGTGAGTAAGCAGTGCCATTTTTTTATTACATAAGCGCATGTTTGAGTTTTCCAGTGCAGAAAACAAAAGGGTTTAGAGAGTTTTTTCTACTTCTATATGTTAATGACGTTCTGGGGGGACGACTCAGTGATTGGTCATCTTCTCCAGATTGAGCACGTTTATGAAAGGAATGGCACGCTCACTTGCACTGTTTAACGTAACATAGAAGACACAGCGGTGGACAACGCAACGTTATCAGTGTGACACAAAAAAATTTAACTTTGGCTCTGAGGGCAAGCTAAATTTGTTCAAATTTCCTTTAGGAAACAACGATTAGTAAGCAATGGATGGAGTTTGTTGTTGGGAGCCAGCCACAGAGTTGCACCAACGTTTGTATTTGTGACCGGCACTTCACCAAAGACTGCTGGATGAATAATAGAGATGTGACATTCATGAACGAATCGATGAACCGAAATATGCATGAATGTTTTTAATTATGTAAAGCACTTTGTGTTGCATTCGGCATGAAAAGCGCTTTATTAATAAAGTTTGATTTGATTTGATTCTTTGGAAACATATACTCTGAGTTTTACCCAAAACATTTACTAGAATTTGCACTGATTGCTCAGGTTTATCCTTTTTTATATATATATATTTTTTTCCTATAATTTTTTTAATCCTGTATAGAATATTTTAAATAGGTACATATTTCGATTGTTTTTCATTCTTATATATTGTGAAATTTTGTAAGATTTTGTAAGAATGAGCCAGTCTTATGAATGGCTCTTTGAAAGGAACGGCTCCTCAAGATCCGGCTCCCTTCAAAGAGCCATAAATCCTATCTCTAATGAATAAGGGCCAGTACAACGAGGGATTTGCTACCAGGCTTTAGGTGAAAGGAGGGTCTGTTCCTACAATCAAGGACCGCTTTTCTGATTCTGAGCCACAAGCTGTAAGTAAAACAGAATAAGTTGTCTGTTCTGTTTTGATAATTAGTGTGTGAGCAATGGTCAAACTAAAGGAAGTAACTCACACTTACTTTCCTGATCGCTACCAGCAGGTAACAGACATCTAATGATATCATGCAATTTAGCGATCAACACTGTAGATGGAAATGACTGTAATGCCTTTTATTGCAACTATGGCTTTTGAGAAATTCTCTGCAGCGTGTAACATATTTCATCTTCATATGTTTTGTAACTTTCATGAAACGATAGATGTACATGGGAGTATGCTACAAATGTACCGATCAGACTAAAAACACCCGTTCATCATTTTCTAACTCTAGAGATTAGCTTAGCAAGAATAGCTAGAACTACAGCTAACTATAGAGAAACAATATACATGTACCGCTGTATCTTTTATGTTTACATTGTTTACTGAGTATTTATATAAGTTTGTTTTCTGCTGGTGTTTCTCTGACAAAAACAGTTGATGTGCACATTCCCAACAACTATTCATGGCAGTTGATTAATCAGAGGCAGTCCACATCAGGGGGAGGCGGGGCTAAGGGCAGAGGAGTCTCATTCTGCTTCTTTCCTGTCAGAGGCTGATCTGAGGGCCTATGGAGAGGATCAATATTAAATAAAGGGCTTTGTAAAAAATGGTGGCTTAATTCATGCCCTTGTAGACTCCCATATTAGCTAAATTAGCCTAAAATTAACATAATAGCAGTTCGGCTAAATAAACTGGATTAAATGGTTTTATCCATAGTGGGATGCTATCTCTGCTAAACAGACCATTAGTCTTTGTGTAGTTCATTTTTAAGTCACATTTATGGATACTAGGGGTGGGCAATATCATATCGTTCGCTGTGATACCGGTACAGTTTTTGACACCTTTAGAAAATTCTATCACATGATCACACATTTCCAGGCTGATAACGTCATTTAACACAGCAGTGTCACTCCGTGGAGCTCAGCTGATCAAGTGAACAAGGAAACATTTGAAGACAAACGTAGGGTGTGGTTGTACAATATATTGAATGTTGATTTTGGCTTGGAACAAAAAACAAACTGCAATCCACATGTTCCTAAAGGCAGCACACTTATGCCACTTCTCATGGTGAATCCGGGCAAACACCGGAAGTAAACCTGCCTCCATCGCACCCCAATGCTGCCAACTTAGCAAGTGTCGCTAAATTTACACCCTTACAGCGACTCGTTATTAAAGCAGGAGTAGTGACAAATCCAGTAATTTATTTTTTTTGGGGGGGTGTTATAGGAGAATTATCTCTGTCTGATCTGCTATCTATTGGCTATGTTGTCTGCTGTCATTTCTCTAGACGTAACATCACACAGACTTGTCCGCAATGCACGCGCACTCAATCAAAACATACGAACGTAGCATCTACGTTAGCAATGAGCTTAGAGCCAGAGCAGCATATACGTTAGCTTGTTACTGCTTTTGCTAATCAGACTGGCTCTATCAGAACAGTTTCCATAAACAGCTGACTTTGCCATGATGACGTTAACTGGGATCAAACCCACTGTGAACAACGTGGTTTTACTGTGTCTGTTTATTAGAAAAATCCAGCTGTTGTTGATTTGGGAATGTAAGTATTATTTATTGGACCTGCAAGTATTGGATCAAAATTAATTAAAATATGGAGGTTTTTTTTTAAATTTAAATAAAGTTTAGAATTAATACTTTCTTTACTCATCTCAGTTTTTTCAACCCCCTAAAAAAAATATTAATATTTTTCTGACGCAGTCTAGTGCAGGGATCACCAACTATGGATCTGTTGAGTCACAGTCCTGCAGATTTTACATGTTTACCTGTTCCAAGACAATTGATTCAAAATTTTAATGGAACATTAAGAGGCTTGTGCAGAACTGAAAAACAAGCTATCCTATGCGATCAGGTATGTTGCTGCAGGAAAATGTCTAAAACAAGCAGGACAGTTGGTGCAGCATATTGGCCCTGCTCTCTATGTTTCAGAATTTCAGAAGAAAATATTTACTAATCTAAATAAATTTCAGGGGAAGGGGAAGAAATTCAGGTGTAATTTTAAATTTGTAAGATAAATACCTGTACAGGGGTTTTTAATATGCAAATGAACCTGCAGTTAAGAGAGATCACTTGCAGATCTTAATGACAAGTTGCAGATGGCTGAATGACTAAAATGCTTCAACAAGGAAGCTGTCAGTGGGAACTGTGGAAAGAATCTTAAAACTAAAAAAAATCTCTCAGTCAGCTGAGTCAAAAATTAGAGCATGAACAAACCAAATGGGAAGGTTGTAAAAGAGAAACATACATGTAAAATAAAATGAACAGGCTAAATAAAAGAGGACACAAATTGCTTAGAACATAAGTTAACATAGGTGTAACTTACAGTGTTGACTAAATGTGAGTGTGGCTGCCAACACTCAGCCACATCACCACCACATGGGGCCCAGAAGGAAATTACCATAACCCATAATAGGGCCACATCCGGCCCACAAAGTACAAGCTTTTATCTATGTCCAGGCCAACAACTGACATAGGAGCAGGGGTGAAAGTAAGCGGTACGGTCCGTACCACTAAAAGATTCACTGGTGGTACGCAGTACCGGGAAGATGGAACAGTGGCTGCCTGCTATAAAGGCCAGAATTAGTCACAACTGCACTCTGGGTCAGACAACAGATTTATTAGCAACATGCAGCTTTGGAAACTAATTCGTGTGTTTCAAAATTCCTTCATTCCGAATTGTTTCTGAACCGTCAGTCCTGTTTTAGTCAATACTGGACGGAGCTTCCTCAAGGCTCTTGCCGCCGCCCCCGGAGAGAGCCCAGCCTTCGAAACGTAAACCACCCGTTATGTATTTACGTTTGCTGCTGAATGCTCAGATTAAAATCACTAGAAGAGTAAGCAGTTGTGTTTGGTATTTTATTTTTTTCAATTTTAACAGCACAGAACAGAAGTGCTTAACGACTGGAGATTTACCTGCGCATGCTGTCTACTTCCCAAACACAGCAATCGCTATGGGGATCGGTGCGTTTTATTTATTGCACTGGGACGTTTTCCACAATTGGTGAACAGACGTCAAGACTCTACCGGGACAGGACGAACAATAAATTACACCAACCCCATTATTAAACCTCTTGAACATGTGGATAACTTTTTCATTTTACATGCAAAATACTTCATTTATAAGCAAAGATGCTAAAACAACAACCGCTTATTCCAGATAGAAGTTTACTCACTTTTAAAACGTCTTAAACTCATTAGAAATGATAAGAAAAATATCAGGCTTTTTAATTTTTATGAAAATATTTTTAGTAGCACTGATTAACTCCTCTTTATAATATGTGCTTTACCCATTTACTGTCGCTTTCAATTGTGTCCTCTTATTTTTCTTGTTTGTTTCTGAATTTAATTGAATCCCGATTATTTCTGAATTATGAGCTGGTTTGTTTTGTTTTATTGTTCTCAGTCTTGTTCATTTGTAGTATCTATTTTATGCACTCATTTGTGGTTTAAATAAAGCTTTGTTAAAAACAAAACATAACTGTCAATAGTACCGGCAACAATTTAAAACTATTTTCACCCCTGCATAGGAGACTTGCTATAATCCAAGCAAGGGTGGCAACTGACATCTGGTCTACTTCTGGTCCTCACAATACTTGCCAGTGCCATAACTGAGCCATAAGTGCCATAAGTAGCCCAGATACGGCCCAAACATGTCTGTTATCTGGAATGACAGTCGCACTGAAAATGTATCATTCCATCCATCAAAAGGAGGTCTGGTGATGCTGAGGGTACTTCTATGGATGATTATACATCATGCTACAAAGCAATCTGTGACAAAGTGGGATAGGCCACGCCATTTGCCACTGTTATAATATCAACCTGTGCATATTAATGTCAACCATAACTGTTTATAGTAAGAATCAGACCATTGTTAACTTTTACTTTTGTTTATTTGGTTAAGTCTGTTTTGTTTGTTAAATAGTTAACTGGTATATGTTACTCACCACACGTACTATGCGTTCCAGGAACAAAAGGAGAAAAGAGTACATCACTTCCTGATTTGAGGAGGTCACGGGAAGGGTTCAAGTATGGGGGAGAGTAATTATGTTCGTGTTACAAGAAATGTTTGATTTTTTTATTGCCTAGGTCTTTAGGTGGTTCCAGGATTTATTTATCACAAACTGTATTAGTATTTATTTTGGTTTACTGGGAATGAGTCCGGTAATTGTGTTGAATTTATGGGACAGATTTACCTGTGGAAAGGGTGGAGCCTAGGGAAGCCATTTTGTTAATAGAACTCAACCCTATATAAGGCTGGTTTTTTGTCTCTGTGGGGGGGCTATGATGATGCAGCAGGGTGCATGTGTAAGTTAAGTTTTGTTTGTTTCAGTTGTGTTCAGCTGATTAAGTTAACTGTTAAGTTACGTTATGTTTTTGCATTTCCTATGTTTAGTTTAGTTGAAACGTGCACCATGACTAATAAACTCTTGCCAATTTTGAAGACCTCTGTCTATTGCCATCCTTTTACCACTCTGGCTACACAACCTATGACACAATCAGCATTAAAACTTTTCATTATTAAAGAAATTTTAAATCATTACATGATCATAAAACAGCATAGCTCTCAATCTTCAAAGTTCAAATTTATGGTGGAAATAGAAAAAAATGGTTCCATCCAGCAAAACTGATATGTGAGCTGCTATACAAGAAAGGTAGAGCCTTATTGAGAAAAAATTAGTTTTAGGTAGTAAAACTTGTAGCTTCTCACAATTTTATTTTGTTTTTCTGAAGCTATGTTTTATGAAGCCAGAATGTCCGGCTGTTAAATAGTTCTTTGTCATTAAAGTGACTTGTGGACCTTTTTTAAAAAAATAATTTTTAATTAAATAAAAATTAAATAAACCAGCTGAATAAACATCCACCAAGACTGGCAATTCCATTATTTTTGCCAGGGGGTTGTATTTACTACATCTGCAGCTGGATGGTGCTGTCTGTATGACTGTGGTTACATCAGGGGAGGGAGAGTGGGAGAGATCGAGGGACAGGGGCCAGCGTGGGCCTCACTGTTCAAACATCTCAAAGTTTGCCGACACGTCGTCTGCCTGGCAGCCTTGAGACAGCTCCGGCTCCAAGATTTCACACACCTACATGCCACATTCTCAGACTGCCTGACACTCATTTTGCAAACACACATGCTGAGTAACACACACACACACGTACACGGATTATAAAATCTGTAAAAGTACGCTCACAACACACGTGGCATCCAGATTCTGATAAGCAAACTGCAATCTAGCAATCACATGACCGACATGCCCTGTTGCTATGACAGCTCCTGTATGTCACCAAGAGTATGGCTGTGACATTTTAGATTTAGTTGGGCAGAGAACTGTCCTGCAATGTCTTTTCACCATCTAAGCTAAAAAGATGAGCAGACAGAAGCAGTTTCAAACATCAACACCAATTAAAAAATTAAACAAACCCGTGACTTAATGTTTTCTGTGTTAGATGTGGTTAGATTTATGTTGGGTTTTATGTTTAACTTAATTAATTATATCCTTGTATTTTCTTTGTATTGCCTCCGTTTGGTCTGTTCCTTCTGTTGTCTGAGTCACGCTAAGAATAAATAGGCAGGTATATATAGGATATATGGGTTTTCACTCCCCCCAAAAAACTGTATCTACACAGCAACATTTACAAGAATAATCTCCATCCAGTGTAGGCCTAGCAGCTCAATCAAATGCAACAATGATGTTCCGGACATATGACAATTCTCTTAAGTAAAAATCATCGTTCTAAGTTGTTCACCAACTCGATGTCTGACTGAGTCTGGTCCAAAACCAGCAATGCTGTTTCACTGGAGTGTTATTTTATGTATTGGTCCATTCGTTAATAAAATGTGGCTTGTTACATGTACAATCATGGACAAAGTCTTGTTAGCAAGGTTAGCATCGGTGCTATAGTTAGCATTGGTCTAAATTATTCAATTAAAAATAATTCAGTTTCAGAAAAAAACTGCATGTGCATGTGGATAACCAAGAAATGTATGAAAAAATTAGTGGTAACCAAAATACCCATCTTCATATGTACAGGTCCTTAGGCTATTCACACAGACAAAAGTGGCCAAAATCCAACATTTCTGCCCACATGTGACCATACCTGATATTTTGATCTGAACAGCAAAAATCAGACCCAGCCCACTTTCATGTGTGGTACTAAATCGGATACATATACAATATTTTTCAAAGCCACCTCTTGGCTTGTCCTGCATTTTATACAACTTTTGAATCATTGACTGGAGTCGGACATCACAATTCGGTGCCACAGATAGGACGACACTGCAAGATGAAATGTAAACAGTGGTTGAAACATTATAATATAACTTGCAAGTACTCTCTGGGACTTAAAAAGTATTTTTGTCATTATTTTGTCAGCTCCATTGCACAACTTCAACGAATGCTAACGTGTTGCATCCATATTTATGTCTTTTTCAGTCCACGTGGGTCACTTCAGGGCCATAGACTGTTCCCACTGGACTCTAATGAGAGTTGCATCAACTTATAATGAGCATAAACACACGAAGGAAATCTCAGTAAAAAAAATTAAGCCCCGCAGTGTGAACATAGCCTTAATCGTTTCTGCTCTCCTGGATACAGTTAGCCATCCACCACACATGCCCTATGTTTCTATAGCTCCATTTGTATAGATACACCCTGATTTCCTTATTTCAGTGATGACCGTGTCATTGTTCAGTTATGACAGTGCAGGGCTTTTGACTATTTTAAGTCAAGTTTTTTATTAATCTTTTTTCACCTGTTTGCCTTTTGACTGTAAAAGTCTATTTGAGTCCATCCTTCAGTACACCAATGGCAATAAAAGTTAGAATATTTCCCTCCTTATTTGTTTTTATGTCTAAACAGAGCTGTACACAAACCCTCAAACCCATTAGTGTCTTTATCAGGGCTCATGTTCAATAGTTTTATCCAAGTTCTGTCTTTGTTAACTTTTTCATCCATGTCCTCTTATGCTTGTGTTTTGAAATGGCAAACTTAAATGTTTTTAAAAGAAGTAACACCCTTTTCTTTTAAATATGCACTAAAGAAACCATTTTAAAACAGTTCTAAACAGCACTGTCTTTGAGCTGGAAACTAAATGCTCCCAAGCTTGGAAACAGAAAGTCTCCTCACAGCTCAGCTTGATGCTTTGTCCAGCTCTCAGCAGAATAAAGCCTCTATAAAGACCAGTGTGTGACTCAGCTTTAAACCCACAGGTTAGTCTCTTTCAAATGTTTGTTTAGAGAAATGGTAAAATGCTTTAGCGATCTGTTTGGGATGTTAAGGCCCATGCTATGGCATCTTCTCCACGGACCATTGTCATTGACGTCACTGCTGGGCTGTCGGAAATGGAGAAATGCTCAACTGCAAACACAACAACAAGAAGAAGCACCAACGCCAAGTGACCGCAACAGGAGCCCAGTGCAGTTGAAAGTTAGGCGGAGGGTTGGCTCAGGCTTTGGCTCTACATCACTCAGATGCCAGTCATAGCAGGCTGAGGGTGAACTGAACCTCCTCTGCGCACACAGTGGGCTTAGTCAATAGCAGCCAGGCATCACTGACCCTTACACACATGTATGCACGCACACTTTTATGTCTTCACTAACCTTTGCAGGTTTTGCCGTCAGGCTGCAGCGTGAATCCCACAGGGCAGCTGCAGCGCACCCCTGTGGCCGTGTCCTTACATGTCCTGTCGCAGCCGCCATTGTTGACGGCGCAGGTCTCTACACATGGTAGGAGAAATTGAAAAAGAAAGAAAAGAAGTTGTTCACATTTGAGCGAAGCTTAGGAAAATAAAAAGAAGAAAAAGCACCATGAAACTAAAAACACTGGAGGTGACATGGGTTGAAACAAAGCTTCATGTTGTATTAGAATACACAGACAGCACAGTGGGGTACAATGTATTCTTGGGGTTTCTCATGTAGCTTTGTCAAAGTACAGATGAAGAAATTATGTCAAAACGTCCCAATTCTGATGAATAGAGACATTTTTTATATTTCATAGAGATAAACACAATGTCCATACACAGAAAGTCAGATCAGAAGTTATCATAGACAGTGTATTAACGAGACAAGACATTGTGCTGACAACGTAGGGTGGAGAAATCTTTGGCCCAAAGTTGGTCCTGTTTCCAAGTGTCAAGAAATCAGTTAACCCAAATAAAAAAAGGTAAAGCTAAGGTGAGCAGATGGAAAAATAAAGTTAGTACATTGAGTTGTGAAAGTCTAGAACACACTCTGCAGAGCCAAGGTGTATATTTTCCTCCTGAAAAATGTTCTTGTACGTGGTACAGATAAGGTTTGCTGGGACTTGTGAATATTGCTTAAGCTGATCCTAAAACAAACACAAGCTCATGGTAACTCTAGCACACCTGCTAAGCTACTGTTGCTTTTAGCAAAGCACAGCACACCCTTGCCCAACGGGCTTCAAGAAGTGCTGAGAATGCTGAAATTTGACATTTACTTATATTTATTGAAACAGATTAATTAAAGCTGCACCTTAGTCGTTTCTCTTAGTTACCACTCTGCTTTTGGTGGGTTTGGCCTTATTCATTCAAGAGAACCTTCTGCAGAGGTTTGGCTTTGTCACGTATAATTTGTTTTAAAAAATGTCACTATTTTCTAAATGTAATTCCAAAGGAACCTTTAAGAATTTGAAATGCTTTTTTGCAGAACAGCAAAGGATCCATGGCTTTGTAACTAAACTGGAAAACACATCTTTATTTAGAGAACACTGAAGTGGCACAATACCATTTCAGAATGTAGCATCACAAAGGAAATCTGAGCCAAGATGGCGGATGCTCTCTAATAAGAATCAGGGAGGTATTTAAAGATTTGTTTGTGTTTCCTCATGCAGCTCCAAATAACATCTGTGTCACTGTTTTTCCCTTAATCTTTACTCTCTAGTCTGCATTGGTCTCTCACTGTGTTTATGATTTGCAATCCTTTTCATGTCCATCCAGTTTAAGGTCTACAAGGGGAGCATTCTATTATTTAAGCAGTCTGACTGATAAGTGCTGCAGGGTAAAAACAGACCCCTGTCACCTCTCCACCTCCCAGCTTAGGCCTCTGTCAGGTGTGTTAGAATGAGCATTGTGTTTAGTTGTACGTGGTCACACAGGTGCACACAATCAATAAGACTTTTTGCGTGAGTGTAAAGGTGAATGTGCCCAGACTTAATGAATGTGTGGAGGTGGTTTTTATGGGTCACAGTGATTTATACCAAGTACAGTGGGCCCTATCATTAGCTGAGGTGAGCTCAGTCCTGCAGAGTCCCTCTCTAAAAGCCACGCCCAGTCATGCCCGCGGGCCAGGGCTGAGCACAGGAACACAGACAAACCGCCTGGCCTGATTGATGTGCTGGACAAACCCCTCATACCATCCTCAGCCCCCTTTTCCAAGCCTCTAGAACACCACATTTCCTTCATTGCTTGGTTATGTAGGAGAATGGGGTGTGTTTCTTCATGTAGCTTCTCTTTGGTGAGATCTGGATTGTTGATTAATGCTTCTGAATAAACAGCTTTTTGCTGTTTAAATTATATCTAGTTGTGTTATTTTTTTTAATCCTATTTTAAAATGACTTCTACAAAGGAGAAAATGGTGACTGGGCTGCTGAAAAGTTGACTGTGGCCTTGATCTATTTTTTCAAATAATACAGAGATAGCAAAGTTGTGTAAGGTGAGATTTATGCATTTTGGCAATGCTTAAAGCTGGAAATAAAAATAGATATTGTGTTTTTGGTGGCAAAAAATATAGACCTAGCTGAACAAGCTAGCATAGCTTGCAAGCTAGCTGTGGGAACTCTGCCAACAACTAAAACTCACAGGACAACATCTTATTTGATAAAAAAAAACTGCATTAATAGTAGAAAACAAAACCAAAAGATATGTTAGCATTTTGCCAGTGTTTTTACCCTTTCTGGAAATAATAGTCTCACAGACTTGACATTTAACACTGTCAACATTCTGGGCCGTTTCGTTCACTGCACTCCTCCATCACTGGGATTTCTTTTGGTTGGTTTTGACATTTTTAGGGTTAACAACCTCATCAAGTGAAATCAGTAATGAATATGAACATAATGTACATTTCAAACAAAATGTTCAAAAATTTGAGAAACACATTTTCTTCTTTTGATAACAGAGTGAGGAATGAAAGAGCCTACAGGAAGATGTCGGGCAGTGTTGCCAGACATAATAATGACCGTATATGTTTGATAATTCTGCCCTTTTTAGAATGTACCATAAATAATACAAAAAATTCTGTTATGGTAAATTTGATGCTTTCATTTCTAGTTGAGTTACTTCTTCAGCAAACACCATACCATAGACTGTAAATAAAAGATGGACGGAGCCTCCGTGACATCACCCGTAGGTTTCTGAAAAGCTGAATTGAAGCTCATTGGGCGGTTCCCACCATCGCCACCTTGGCAGCGTCATGGGAAAATCCAAAAATGGGCAAAGAGAGGGGGATTGAGAGGGTGGGGGTGGATGATTGACACCCATCAAACTCCAAGCTGCCTGTAGCTAGGAGCTAACCATGATAACCTGGAGCTAACAGAGGTTGACGGGCTAAAGCTAAGGCGCGCTGTTAGCCAGCTAAAAACCGCAGTTGTTCTGCACTCCCTTTTTGCCACGATATTGGACACCTGTCAATCAAAAGAACACGCTGCTAATTATGCCGAATTTCAAGATTAAATAACGTCCAAACGGATGAATTAGAAAAAAATTCCTTCCCCTCACAGTTGTCATGAAGGTAAACTTGATGGATTTTTGATGTTTATTTCTGCTGTGTGGTTAATCTTTTTATTTATTTTTTATTTTATTTATTTTTTTACATTTTATTTATTTATTTTTTTTACCCTGTCCTGTCCAGCATCCTAACATACAGAGTGGTGGTCTGTGTGCCATATTTTGCTAGACAGATTTGCTCTTCCAGGTTTGCTCTTCATGTTCTATGAATGGCTGCCCTTGATGTTTAAAATATTTTTAATATAATCTTATTTTCTTCAGTCTTGATATGTCAGTGCCGAACCTGACATGGAGACAGAGGAGGAGAGAAAAGGAAGGGGAAAAAAAGGACGGAATTGAAATGTGAAAATAAAAGTTGTTTTGGCAACCTAAATCACATCAGTATTTACAAAAGAAAAATAAACTACCACAGTACTACATCATAAATAAGGGAAATAGGATAATGGTAATATGAAAAAGTACAACAGTACAGTACCTGTAGATAGACGTACCAACACACAAACATCGGCAAGATCTAGTTGGAAGCGGATGGAGAGATGAGCACGTTTGTGAGCATGCACGTGTAAACGTGCATGTGTGACCATGCAACAAGGATGAAATGTGTGCTTGTAGGGGGGCCGTGATCACGCCGCAGCCCAAAGCGCCTTGGGGACACGGGGGGGAGCCTGAGGTCCCAAAGGCCCAGCAGGTCCACGGAGCACAGAAGTTGGACTTTTAAACATGGGAGTTCATGGGGATTTGCTCTGTTTTGGAGCCAGCACTTTTTTGCATTCCGCATAGGCTTCATATTTTACTGGCATAGGTTGCTGCTTGCGCCATACAGATGTTGCAGCTGAACACAGCATCTAGCCCAAGTAGCTCTACAGCCAATCAATGCTCGACGTATCCTAGGTCCGGTCTGGCCAAAAAAAAAAAAAACATAGTGCTCTACATTGCTGCAATGGATTAACCTGCCTATCCCTAGCACATGTGCTTGGGGAAAAAAGGAGAAAGGTGGGGCGCAGAGGGACCTTTTTAAAGAAAAGGGCATTTAAGGAGGAGGAGCCAAATGTCAGAAACTTTCTTATATTTTCAATGTCTCCACCAGCAGCAGCAGTCAACAGCGATAGCAGGCCAGTTCACATAGAGGAGAGACGGTTGTGTTAAAATGAGAACTTTTATCTAAATTTGATGATCCCCAGTTGAGATTATCTGTGGATCTTTTTATGCAGCTCTAATAATGATTGTGGTTCTACTTGCTGTCTGAACTATTGTAAATATTGCTGTGGTTTGTTACAGTACAGTAATATATATCCCATCAGCCCACATATCAAAGCTACTGGATATTCCCACCTAGGATATACAAGAGGTCCTAGCTGAAATTTCCTAGTATAACGTAGATAAAATATTAGTTACGAGCTGTGTTAAACTGACAGGTAATTGTCTATACTAGTTAGTACACATATACTGAACACAACTTCACAACAACATTTTATTATCCCAGGTTAAATATATATATATATATATATATATATTTACATTTTGTCAAAGGGTCAAATAAAGACAGCAGATTTAAAAAATATTGAATTCTCTCCCTAATTTTTAATGGGTTACGCTTTAGGGGGTTAACATTTTTGGCAACGCTGATGCTGGGGAGGTGAAGCGGTTTTAAAAGGCAGTGTGCAGGGTAGAGCAGACAGTAGCAAGAATCAGGCAGGGACTGGACCCAGAAGAATGTTAGGCAGCTGACTTGAGAAGCTGCAGCACAGCTCAAATTTGCTGTTTGAACCAGCTCGTGGTATTCCTTTATTTTATTACTACAAAGTGCTTTAAGTTTTGAATTACAATTAGATTGAATGTGTTGGTTACATCTGACGGCAAATGTTAATGAATTTCATAAGGTGAGAGAAATCTTGCTAAATAAAACATTTAATTCAAATGCTAGTTGTGATGTTGCAGTTGTGGGAAATTAACTGTGGAGGAAGCCATCTTATCGTGGTAATTAATTATTCATAGTAAGCCAAGTCTTCAGATGGGTCAGAATTTAACTGTTATGTAAATGTTGGTCACCTTGTTAAGTGTCTCCATAGCTGAAATAAATGTGTTGATGCAAAGATAAGACCACACTGCGATTATTTGCTCAGCTGAATCAAGCTACAGCTAGAGTTTCACTGAAATATGCCGAATGACCAAACACTATGGACAGCGTGGGAAAATGTCGGTTAACACCTTTCAGTTGGGTCCTTAGGCAAGACTCTTAACGCTACTGCCTAACTATTGTAAGTCGCTTTGGATAAAAGCGTCAGCTAAATGATTGTTATGTTATTAAATCAAATGTCACTACACCGATATCTTAGACCAAGAATATATTTGCTTTTAATCATGCATAAGCAAGTACTTAATGCTTTTTGTTTGAACCATTATTTGTGCACGTCATCAATTAACGTGTTTGCAAGCTGCAATATGCATGTGACCAGTAGGGGTAGGGACCAAAAGATACAAGATCATAGAGTTAACTAAGAACGAAGAAAGATTTATTTAACAAGTCCAAAATTACCCACATCTTTACGATGCATCATTGCACAATGACATATACCATTATCACAATAGCGGGCAAATGATCAGTACTATTTTAGGATCTGATGTCAAAAGGAGAGAGACATACACGCTCGGTTTACAGGCCTTACGTACTGTAAACAATACTACTCATGATATTTTTTTTTTTTTGTTGTTGTGATCTCCAAATGAACTAAATGCTAACTTCCTCTATTGTCACTATGTTTATTGTTTTTGTTTGTACCCTACAAATCCTGTAACTCTATGCAGTTGGAGCTCTATAGTGCTCCCTTTTGGAAGTATGTGCACCTATAATCACAATGGAGTCGGTTCCCTATGCAAATGCTAGGTTAAAAAGCATATATATTCTTGACTTAAGAGTTACACTGCTCTTAAATCAGAAGTTTAATATTTTACGAGCACAAATGAACATGTAGTTTGAACGGGCTCATTTTCAGTTGCAATTTCAAACATGTTTAGCCATGTAAAATAAAAATAATAATAATTAAAGCCAGCTTACTCTCAAAAAGAAGAGACTACATTCTCTAGGTGTGTTTTCTAATTTCTAATTAATTGACTTTNNNAGTGGGAGAACTTGCAAAATAGCAGGGTGTTCAAATACTTATTTTCCTCACTGTATATATATATATATATTTATATATTTATATATATACTAGAAGAACAAGAGGATATACTGGGACACAGTTGTCAAATGGACACTGTAGTGTTATTAGAAAAGGTTAGATTATTAGGAAATTTGAATAAGAATAAAAATAAGAAACCTTTATTAATCCCTCAGTGGGGATGAAGATCTACCATTTTTCTTTAAACAACAAGGCATTAATTGTTAAGCTAAAGAGCTTAGCCACTGAAACTTTTGCAATAGTTTAGTGCTTAGCTTGCTGGTGTTATTGTCAGCTGTATGTATTCTAGTAGAAAGATATCTGATGTATTTTGCCAGATGTACGTGGTCGACAATATAAACAATAGTAGATTTCTAGCGTCAGCTGGAACAGAGACTACTGCATTTGAAGACAACACCTGTAATCCTGGGATGAACAATCTCCAGGTGTCTATGCGTGCTACTGACATTTTCTGTTTAGCTTTAGTTAAGTTCGGCTGAAAAGTGGTTCAAGGTGGTGGAGAAGTGCAGAAATAGAGATGGGAAAAGACAGACACTGATTCCAACAACATTTCTGAACTGAGTGAGTATAGATTGCAGAGTTCAAAAGTTAGAGAGCAAGGCTTCTTTATGCTGAAACAATAACTACTAGGGCCTTTCTTTAATAAAAGTTACAGTATGTCACAGAAAGGAAATCATAATGAGTGAAAAGTTTATGCGCGTGAGTCACATGGAAATGCTGAGCATTGTTTTAATGAAAGAAACATCTTCTATTAAATATTAAACAGAACAAGAGGACAAACTATATGCAACGTGTTAAATTTCACCAAGACAAAACAAAGCCAGAATTTAAATGATAAAGATGTTATTACACTGATAAAAACTCAGGCTGAATAAGTACAAAAAAACAATACAATGGCCACACAGTCAATACGATCAGGACTCCAATTTATCATTTTGATCTCCAGCCAATCTGGCGGTCAGATTCCTAAAGGTACCAGTTAATCAGAATTTCCAATAGCTGTATCTTTTGGGGGGGAAATTGATCCAGATTATAAATGCAACTGAATACATTTAATCATACATGTTTCTCTAAGTAGTTTTTAATGATGTTTTTTTATTAAGATGCTGAACAACAATAACATTTTATCAGAACACTCTTTTCCAGCAAGGAATGAAGTAACTTACTAACCAGTTACTAACCAGCCTGGTTATTTATACCATCCAACCATGGCTATATATATCTTCTTTTTTTCTTCTTCTTCTTCTGCACAACTAACTTAATTTAAATTTCTCTCCTCATTCAGCTTTACGTTGTTCAGACACTAGCTCGTGGACCACACCACGTATGCTAAAGTTGCTAGAATGCTAGAATCACTCAGAACTTATATTTTAGCCTAATTTTGCAGTAATGAATGATTTTTGTGTTAGTAAACAGTTTTAATTATTTAATTTTTATCCTTTTTTTGTGCTGCTGCAAAAAAAACCCAGACTTACTGATGTTTAACTTTTTAATCTAATCATCAAAGGCTAAATAATTAGGATGTTTTTTACGTAAAAATAATGAAAAATGTTCTCACTTGTTACGAGGGATAAAAGAAAACAATCTGTCTCTTTACATTAACAATGTTTTTGTCCTCTTTACTACTTCCTGGTTCCTTAACCAATCATATGCGACTCCCCAAGGTTTCCAAACAACAGGGCAGCGTTTGGTATTTTATGTCGGCACAAGAGCAGCACCAGCCGGTATGGAAGCTAGTAAAAGAAGCGGACCAGAAATAGTTTCAGAAAAAACTAAAAAGTCTCGGCATCCTGCTAAAAAAGCAAATGACCAAAAACAGAACAAAATGCGGATCGATATTGGAGAATCTTTTGAAAGGTGGAGAAGTCTGAGAGACCAAATTAATTTAAAGACAGATGCAGAGCTTTCTGCTCGACAGGTAAGCACCAGAATTTAGCTTAAATTAACCGAAAAGTTTATCTTGATTTACAAAGATTTTTGTCTAATTTATTTCTCGGCACTCATTAAATAAATTTGTGTGACTGTATGGATTTATTCGATGAGTAAATTGGTGGCCTATTAGTTTACAACAAATGTAATGATGTTTTGGCCACGTGAATTGTGTGTTTGTCCTTATAAACTTTTAAAATTACTATCAAATTAATTTATTATGTGAGACTAAGGGAAAACAGCCGCTGCGTGGCATTTGTTGATTAATATAGCTTTTGTTTACACTCTATTCTATGCTAACGTAAATTAGCGCGTGACATTAGCGTGAAATATAATCAAGCTCACCACTAATGTTTGCATTCCCGCAAAAGTGAATATCAACTGTACAACTTCTTAAAGCCACTAAAACAAACCAGTGATGTAGCAGCAATCAGTGAGAACATTTAATACTTATTAAAAGTGTAATTTGTTAATAAAAAACACATCCTCCAGCACATGGATGAATATTAGTTCTTTAAAAGTATCCGACCAAAAACAAATAATAACAGGTTTATATAATGAATCAAATCAGAAAACTGCTGACTCACTGTTAATGTTGATGAACCTTCAATAAAATGATTTAGTTCAGGAAGACATAAAAGAACTCAGTTCAATATCTGCTGTTTTAACCAGAGAACACAACCAGTTAACCAGCTTTTCTCCTGCTTGAAAGTCTGACACCAACAATTAATTTAATAAATGGACGTCCCAGCCCCATATGCCTGGCATACCGCGGGATGTCCCAGTGATACCTTTAGCCGGCCAACTCTGCGCTCGTGTTCTCATCCACCTGCTGCATCACCCACTCACCTA
>JBAMHW010000026.1:8389451-8412244 GCA_037177495.1 Rhadinocentrus ornatus
ATTTCATGTTTTTTAATTACATTACAGGAAATAAAGAACTTTATCACAATATTCTAATTTTCTGAGACAGTCCTGTATATGATTGGCCGCATGGTGTGTCCATCAAACCTAAGGCCCCTAAACAGCAGGGGTTGAAGAGAGGGGTTAGCCTCAAAGAAGTCTCAGTGGTTCATGGCAGGTATTGATTTGGAGTCCTGAATATGATTGAGCTACAGTTACAGTTAATTGCACCAATGTCCATGATGCCACATTGCTGTTCAATTCACTGACATTGTCTTTAAGTTAATTAAATTGTGCTTTATTTATTTTTTTTAATAATGCTGCAATTTTAAAAAACAAAGCAAAAATCCAAAAAAGCACAACACTGTTAACGGGCGAGTTTTCAGTGACAAATTCTGTCTGATGAAAGAAAAATGTGTATGTTAGCAGCGTAACCATTTGTATACATCTTCACTTTACTGGGTGTTTTTTGGTTTTTTTGCTCTTGAAAGGTGGGGAGTGGTAGCTTAGTGGTTACTGAGGAGGCTTTGGGTTAAAAGGACCTGGGATTAAATGCACAGCCTATCGACAGAGATAAACCACTCTGGACCCCTGGGTAAGGCCCTTACCCACCCAACTGCTCCCCAGATGCTGCAATCTCCACGTCATCCACAGTCCACATGTCAAATGGAGATGGGTAAATTGCAGGGCCTAATTTCCCAATTAGCATGAATAAAGTAAAACCTATTATTGGTAAATATTGAATTTTAGAGCATGTGTAGCATTGCACATTATTCTAGTGGAGCGTACACATGCAGAAGTGATTCAGCCCACAACTATATTATCTTATTAAATTTCAGTGTCAAATGAATTCAGTTGGACTAACATTAATTTTAAAAGTAAGATTTTGCTCCAACACAAAAATATTTATTTTCTAGAGGTGTGCAAGTGTGCTTAATATCTAGGTTTGTATATCCAGTTTTAATTTTGTGGATTTTTGCAGGCAGCTTGAACTAGTAAGTCTTAAACTAGATAGCACACCGACCAAACATTTCAGCAATGTAGAGCTATGCATCCACACTTAAGATAAAAAGAAAACATACTAAAGCTCTAATGATTGGGATATTGAAAGAGAGAAAATCTTTGGGAGGGTATCTAACGTCTCTTCTTCTCTGCCCAGTTTGTCTTTCTCTCTTGCTCCCTCTTTTTTTGATGACCTATCTCCACCCCTGCAGCACATTTTCATTAGAGTCTTCTCTGCAGCTCCATTTGTCTTGATCAACGTGGTGTCTGTAATAGTGGCAATAGCAGAATCAGGAACGATGTGTCAGAATAAGCAGGCCAACGGATAATAGTGTCAAATCTAACATTCTGATGCTGTTCAGGTGTTGCCAGTGCGTCTGTCCTAGACTCTGTCCTCTCGGCTACAGCCAGCAATGTTTTTTCTGCCGTGCTTTTAGGTGCTGCACAAGTTTAATGATGAAAGCTAATAAAAGCACACAAATTCTCTTCATCTATGCATTTATTTTAGTTTACTCATTTGTTTATTTACTTACTCAATTATTACTTGCTGATTAACTTTGTGCATTTATTTATTGAATTACTTATATATTTATTTATCATTCTTTCATCAATCTATTTTCTATTTTGTATTTATTGATTTACTAACTTTATTTTTTATTATTTGTTTGCTTATTTATCAATCATGTTCTGTGTATGAATCTTTATGCATTTACTTATCTGCTTTTTTTTCCTTCAGTGATACGAGGATTTTCTGAACTATAGGTTCTTTCTTATAAAGTTGGAAAACAAAGTTATTTCAACTTAATAGGCAGCAAAGAATATATTATTGAAAAGCATTTGTACATGGTAGCACTCACAGAACCATACATAAACAAGAAACAAAAACCTAAATTGTAAGACATTACGATGCCACCTAGAGATGTAGTCATGATTAACTTCACTGGAGAGGAGACACATTTCCGGGAAAAGAAATTAATTTCATCCGCTCGTTTGATTCCAGTGAGGTGAACACAAAATACAATAGGCAGCCTTTATACATGACTTCGGGGTTGGGACAGGACACATGCTAGTACAATAGGAGGTTAAGCAGGGTGTAGCCAGTAAGGAGAAAGAAAAACATTTTTTTAAAGTTAACCAAGGGAGGAGAGAAATTGGCAGGGAGGTCGCATAGGGATCAGGAAGCATCTAAGAACATATTTCCCCAGTTTTTTCTTCAAGCCACATTGGCCAGAACCTGCTAAAAAAAATTGCAAATGAAAATGGTTTATAGTTTACAGACTGCATACAAGGTAGACTTTCTGTTCGTAGACCCTTGATTTATAAACTAAATAAATAAAGTCATGTAATTAAATAGAAAAAGAGTTGTGAAAGTGCAGCTTTAGAAAAAGAACAACTTTAATTGATTGAGTTACATCATTTATTCAGTAAAAGGCCCAAAAGCAACAAGAGTAGGGTGGGGGTTCCAGTCCCCTTCAGAAATCTAATCATGCTGTTCTACTTTTTTCATTGAATGGAAGAATCAGAAGAACCTATGTGATCTTTTATTTTTATTTTTTGTCATTTACACCCAACTAAGACTAAGATTTATCAAGTATTAAAGAGTGCATCTGATGATAAATATATCATAAAATGATAGTTTTTTAATGAGTAGTCAGAAATGAGGGTAATGCAACACAAAATATGTAAAGTGATAATCACAGGAAATTTTAGTCTATTAGAAGTTTGTTTGGCAGTGTTAGGTAAAATAGAAAAAAAAAAAAAAGTTTTGGGAAACAGTGACCTCTTTCAGTATTTTTCCAGATACGGTCTTGGCAACAGTTGCTAAGGAACTGTGACTGTGGGAGTACCAAAGAGCGGGTACCAAAGGTTTGCAAAAATGTTTTTAATTAAAATAAAATAAAAAAAGAGAGAGAGGATAACGAGGAGGGACGGAAAGATGTACAGTCGGGGGATACAAGCACAAGCGGCATGGCAACACATAGAAAGAGGAAGAAAAGAGTTACCCATAAGTAGCCGCCGTTTCACTCGCTTGTCCACATCAGCTACTGACGTGGCATTGAACTCAGAGCTCTCAATTGCAGCCTCATCTTTCTCTAAAACACAAGTGACAAGGGGACAAACAGTGAGCAGCAGGTTAATGAGAAGCCCAAATGACCAGACCTTCAGCCCCTCTTGGCGTTTGAGCAAAAAAAAAAAAAACAAAGCCAAGAAGCAGGAAGCGATGAAGAGGCGCCAAAATCCCTGTTAGAGTGTTAATCCCCAAACAATTATAAACCCCCTGGAGCAAATCAAAAGAACAAAAACAAAATAAATGAAAACTGATCAGTATCAGTGGGCAGCTTACAAAATGAAGCGGTAGGTAGGCTAAAAGGTAGGGATGGAAAGAAGAATGATGAAGGATTAAAGCATAAAAAATAATAGAGGTTTGGGGTTTTAGTAACGAGGTTGGGGTGAACAATAAGCTGGATTTCGATCTGATGTTGACATTGCTGTCGCCAATGGAGTTTGTGTCTTCCATATCAAACAGCCACATTGTGTCAGCAATAATATCCTCATATTAAAATGACATAGAAAGAAGAGAATAAAAGAAAAGGAGAAAGGAAACATGTCCAAAATTTCCAAGACAAGCTGCTTTGAATGTGGGCAAAGAGACAAGCAAATCAAATTAGGTGACGATGACAAGAAAATGCACAAGGGTTGGTGCATGACGGAGCAATGAGCATAGAGAAAGGTGCTCCAAGAACTGAGAAATGACGAGATTACTGAGAGAGAATAAAGAATGGAGAAGACATAAAGTAAGAAGAAAGTTTGAAGGAAAAAAAGACAGTCAGTCCCATTATGGCTCACAATGGGAAGAGTATATGAGGGGAGGACAGTTGCACACACTGAGATATGAGCTTTGAAGGGAGAGTGTGGGGAGGACATGCATAGATTTAGGTAAAAAGGAAGAGCAGGTACTCTGGGGACAGCGCTGGTTGCCTGTTTGTCTATGGAACACATCACAATTGGCTTTAACAATCAACGCTGGAAAACCCACATTCCCAAAAAGGTGGGCAACGGGGTGGGGGTGAAGGGAGAGGGACGGGAAAAGAAATGGAGGGAGTTTGCACTGGTTGTAGGGTGTCAGACGGCTGTTAGTGCAGCATGCATGTCCTGCTATGGATAGTGGTTTGATGATGAGGCTGAGGGAGGAAGCCAGCCTTTCACTGGGCCTAGGTCATTAAGGCCTGAATGAGCATCGTTTTATAAATGGACGCCGTTTGCTGCAAAAGGACAGGCCTTTGATGTCTTATGGGGTGGTGGGAAGAGCAGATAGGGGCACAATTAATGTCCCCTCCATTCCCCTCACTGCCCCACCTTACTACCATTTTTTTCTGTTTTCTCTGGATGATGGACAAAGTGAAGGACTCTGTGAAGCACACTAAGGGATGAATGGAGGCTTTCTGGTGCTGAGCTAACGGTAAAATGTGCTTGTGTGAATGTGCGATTGTTGAAAGCTTGTGCATACCACTGCGTGAACTGTTGAGTGTGTGAAAAAAAAATCTGCCAGAGTGGGAGATAAAAATGTAAGTGTGTGTGAGAGGTTGAGGCATAGGCCAGGTTTGAGAAGGGGTGGGAAGAAAGAAGTCCCAGCCACTCATTCCTAAAGAGTCTATGGGACTATAGCGAAAGTGCTGTTTTAAAAACCTATGCAGGACAAGGCGGAGGAGGGGGGGATTTAAATCACGCTACACTACTACAGCTAGGAGGAGAATGGTTAAAACCAATGCACTGAAAGGAAACAGAAAGACTGGGGTCAATAAAAACAACACCACAATAAAAAGTAATCTTCAATTCAACAAGAGAAAATTAAATAAAAAGGAGAAGGAAAAAAGAGAGTCCATACAAATGCTGTGCAGGCCCTCCAACGCAGCTGGTTAACAAGAAAAACACCAAGCAGAGGGATTAGTGAAAGAAATAGGCAAATAGATGATGTGATACATGTGAGTCGAGACATGCGGTAGAAATGTCAGGTTATGACAATAAAGAGGGATGGACAGTGCAAGACCCTGAGTGACAATGGGTGCTGATGGATTTAGGGTGAGGCATTGAAGTCATCTTTGTGTTGGCTGATTTTTTATTTTTTTTTCTTGTTAGAGCATTTGTTTGGGGCTTGTGTGGCAGTGGTGAATGAGGAAGTAGTTGGAGGATCGGAGGGGGAGGTTAGGTTTGCATTGTCAGAGCTTTATGTAAGATCAGGCTGCAATTGAGATGTCCGTTTAACCACAGAGTCTAACACAAGCGTCCCCCCCCCCCCAAACCCAGAGTTACTCTTTCCTCTTGGTACACTGAGGAGTAATCCTTATTTCCACCTGATTTGGTTTAAACATGGATGCTCAGACAAGACAGGCAATCAGGTACTTTCACCAGAAAGCAGGAGGAGGTGGGAGGAAGAAGGAACAAAGGGGCGGTGCTATATAGAAAAAAGGGGAAAAAAGAGGGTTGGGGTTAAAAGGTATACCCAAAAAGCAGTGGGGACCCCAAACAGGTCCTTTCTCGCATTAAGTATAAAGAGAAACAGACAGAGAGAGAGAAAAGACACTGGGAAAAGATGGAGAGGAGAGTTCCCGCTCTCATTCTGCTTGCACGCTGCAGCCTTTTCCTTGATGGAGCGTTCCACTTCTTCAAAGCAGCTGCAAAGAAAACGGGTTAGGGGCAGTCAAAACCTGACACCCTGCTACCATCGGTTTCATGGACCAGAGAGAGACAGAAAGAGATACAGAGAGAAGAACGAGTGTTCCAGTGTTCAAACAACGTAGCATAGACAGCTTATTAAAACAGGACATTATAAATTATCTGCAGATGATGTTGTGCAGGTGGTCACATGAGGTGGTTTGAAACATGCACAAAGGTCCATTTTTAATTCTGGGTTCATTAAAGTTCCCACCGCCCAATTACAAGTTAGCCAGTACTTGTAAACAAATCTCCTATTGGCTCCCAAACAGCATTAACCGAAAAGAGATTTTAAGACCTGTAATGCTGCTAGCTTAGAAAGACCGGCTGCAAGGAGGAGATTTCTACTGCAGGGAATTATAAGAACAGCTGTGAACATCTCTGGAATTTTTTAATTAGGAATATCCATGATAGATTCCCCAGAAAGGGAAAATGTACTTCTTCTTCATGATGTGAATTGTTGTACCTGAATTCAAAAAGTCATTTATTTACAAATTCATCTTTTGTTGCTAGCAAAGCTACTTACGCCTAGCATCAATATATGGTAGAAGCAAATGCTTTATACATGTTGTGTTTAATTAATTATTTTGTCAAAATAAATTATTGACGATAAATAAAAACCTGTCAGTGTTTTCAGCAGACAAAATATTAAATATACAGTACTGTTTCTGCACACTGCAATCCAAAACCAACATACAGAGTCTGTTAAGTCCACGATCTGACAACTTTATTTTGTACAGCAGTGCACAAGAAAGTCAACCAAAGACATCATTTTAAAAGAAAAGGGTTTTTGAATAAAAAGCCAGTTACTGGGACTGACAATAACTTCCAGACTCTGCAAACGTAAATCTGCAGAAAGTTTGATGAAAAGATTGTGAAATGAACAGCTTCACTTACCTGGAAAGCCTTATTTATCCTCTACTGATTACATAACAAAAAAGGCAAGACGTAAATGAACATCCATATCCATATATTCTGCACGGATCAGCTGAGTTTTGGCATTATGGATATATCTTTCAGTGTATGTAAATAATTCTCCAGAAGACACTCTGTTATTATCTTTATATCATTGTATCCTGTGCATACGATAAGTTATTTCTACTTGTGTCTATAAGATTAATCTGCCAAAAAAAAGACAAAAAATACTCAGAAGACACATCATGATCGTAAAACAACCCTTCTTTTAACAAAAAAAAGTAAATGCGTTATTTCTTTCTCAGATACTGAACCAAAGGCAACAGATTTGCAGGTAAAAACACAAGATTTGTGTGTGTAGATGTGGGAATAAGATTAGCATGGTCCTCAAATGTGGTACATAAACTGTTGTTTATAGCTACAGAGGAACATTATCATATGTACACTGGAAATCATTTAAATCTCAAAGTGAGCACATCCTGAGAGGCTCAACTTCGTCATCACACTAACTGCTAGCTTTGGACTTATGGAAAGGCTTTTTGCTTACAAACACTGGATGCATGTGCAACCAGGGGTCAAAACCTGCTTGTCCACAGCCTTCTCTACTTTGGAATCCTAATTCTTGTAAATCTTTTTAGGCAACTGTTAAAGTAAGTTGCACTGACATTTATCAGCCCAGCTCTGCCAAACAAACTGGGTCTACTTTCTGCACCTTGGTTGTTCACGTCCTCTCTGCAATGATGCTGCACAGAAACCTGTCCACAGCTACAAGATATGACGTAAGGTTCTCTCTGCAGTACGCAAATCTAAGTCAAGTTACAACTTTGTCAAATTTTGTAGAAAATTTAGCTTGAAATAAAAAAAAAAATTCATTGAATGTTCATGACTTCATTAAAGCATAACAACAGCATAAAAATAGGTGAATTGTAATACGTTCATGTGGAGGAAATCGACAGTTGCAGAAACACGAGGATCAAATCTTGTTTATGTTTGATAAATTAATAAGGACAGAATCATTGGCGGAATTTTTTTTTCAACTTAATGAGCAGTGATGATGTAGGCAGTGATCTGTCTGCAAACTTGTGTTTTTTAAAGCCTCCCATCATGCAACAGATGATACATTCAACCTTTGGAAATGTGATTGCATAACTTTGGACGGCATTATTATTGTCACTTACCGATGCAGGTCTTGCTGTCTGAGTGCAGGGCGTACTTTTGGTGGCAGCCACACACTGGCCCTGTGTCTGTGTCATCACATGTGTGCTGGCAGCCGCCATTTCCATAGTTACATGTCACTAAAGAGAACACAAATAAATCATTTATTCTTTGGTACAGTTTTTAAATTTGAACGTTGCATGGTGTTGTGGTGGTTGGCACTCTCTCCCCAGTTTCCTCCTCTACCACACAAGTGTTTTCTAGCATGTCAGGTCAACATTGTAAATAAGAATCTGTTCTTGCCTGATGAAATACAGGTTAAATAAGAAAATAAAAATAAAATTTCCCATTACTTCTAAATCATACTTTGCTCAAATATGAATCCCACCTTTGGAACAGAAATGGTTTCATGTTTCTGCTATTACAATAAGCAGTATGCTGCTTGCAATTACACTCAACAATCATTTTATTAGCTCCACCTTGCTAGTACCAGGTTGGACGCCCCTTTGTCATAGATTCAACAAGGTGTTGGAAACCTTCCTCAGAGGTTTTGCTCCATATTGACATGACAGCATCACACAGTTGCTGCAGATTTGTCAGCTGCATCCATGATGACAATCTCCCGTTCCACTACATCCCAAAGCTGCTCCAGATGGAGATCTGGTGACTGAGGAGGCCGTTGGAGTAAAGTGACTCATTGTCATGTTCAAGAAAGCAGTTGGAGATGATTTGAGCTTTGTGACATGGTGCTTTATCCTGCTGGAAGTAGCCATCAGAAGATGCTACACTGTGGTTTTGGGACGGACATGGTCAGCTACAATACTCAAGTAGGATGTGGTGTCTAAACAATCCAAAGTGGGCCAAGAAAAAATCCCCTACACCCTTACACCACCGCCAGTAGCCTCACCTGATGCAAGGAAGGATGGCGCTATGCTTTCATTATTTTTATACCAAACTCTGACCATTTTTGTGCTATAAAACCTTCAGTAAAAGTGACTGGAGAAACAATAACCCCACCACCAACTCTGCCTGTGCAGAACAAACCACAGGGGCTTAAATGCTTACACCTTAAAATCTAATTTATTTAGACTCTACAGTAGGACTTTGCACTATCTTGACTTAACAAATAACAAGTCTTAAAGGATAAAGGAGGTTAAGAAATTGAAGACAAATATCTTCAATAAATGAAGAAGCAAAGGATGTTCTGTGTGGAGCTGATGAAGACAACTTCCGTTTCTTTCATCACTTCTTTACTAGTGTCCCGCGCCATCAGGCTTAACAGGCTGGCACAGCTCTGGGCCTCTGCTGCTAATGAAATATTACCACAGCAGGGGTGCATTACAGCCTTTCAGAGGCTTTCTTAAACTGTCTGAGAGGAGAACAAGATATGATGCCAAAAAACGTGTAACTAAAAGCTTACTTTTTCCCCTTAACAACATCAGCCCTAAATTCCATGGCTGCAGGCATTCAAGGAGAAGAGTGAGAAACAGGGACTGAGCTGTAAAGGGGTGTTTAGCCTCGTGAATTTTCTCTACTGAATCCTTCAGCACCCTCAACTTGGGTTGACATGCTTAACTGGTTTTGGTATTAAATGTCCACCCTCATATTTTACCACTGAATAGTTAGATTTATCATTGCAACAGTATGTAACTGCAAAAAAAACTTGTCTAGGAAGAATTTAAAGAAAAAAGTGTTACAACATTACTGCTTTAGGAACACATTGAAAAGTCAATTGGTAAATTATTAAATTACAGAAAGAGCAACACAAACATGCATCCAGGATCTTAAGGTGCATTTTAAGTTATTTGTGAACTGTGAGACAAAAGAAATCAAAACAAACACGAGTGTGTGTATATTTGTGTGTATCAAAAGGGGACATGGGAACCCTATGCGATACATACATGTGCAGTCTTTCTGGTTTTTGGCTAGCTCAAAGCCAGGACGGCACTCGCACGACACTCCGCCTTTGCCTGGAGCCTCTCTGCAGATATGAGCACAGCCGTGGTCCTTGTTCATACAGTTCATTCCATCTGTGCAAAGAAAAAAACACAGAGACATGGAGGTTATTATTTAGGCAGTAACTTCACTAATGCAATGTGAAAATGTTGGAAACATGCAAACACAAGTGTACTTTTGTCAAAATGTAAATACCAAACATGTCTCCTTTCTTAAAGACTATATGAGTTCAGACTGATTCAGACTCAGCTGCTCATGTGGGGCAGCAGTGGCTCAGGTGTTGGAGCAGGATTCCACCAAACAAAGCACCGCATGTATAGGTATATTTATAGATTCATAAGGAGGAGCAAATAATTGCAGCAGGGTATAAAGAAAGAGAGAAAGTCATTACTGGATTACCACAACGCAGCTCCCTTAAAACTGTTGGTAGATGTGCAACAATTTAAAGAAATTTCACATTGGACATCGTATTACAATCTGTCCACTGCAGTGAAACTGAATTTGATCAGAGCTTGCACAATTCAAACCCATGAACTAGTTTCCCTTAATGCACTTAACACTGGCTGATTATTTTTCCCATTTAATAATAACAATGTTAATGTTTCTCAATGATCTTCTGTCCTGCACATATCTCATGTATTAGGGTCTCTAGTCAATAAATGTTAGAGCCACTTTTGACATGGGATTTCGTGCCAGGACTAAATCAAAGGTAAATTCAAGGAAAAGCATATATGTAATAATAAGAACTATTAGGGACCAATTTTAGGGAGTAATTCACTTACAGTTGTGTTTTCCTTTGTTCTACGTAACAAAAAGTCCAATCCTCAAGCTCAGTTAAACAGCCAGGGGTCACATCAGCCTATTACTTTCCTAGTTGCTTAAAAAATGCTTCTGAAATTCCTTCTTTCCCACAATCTAAAATCCAAACAATTCCCAATCAGCTGTAGTTAAATACTCTAACAGTCCATGCTGTACTCAGCTGCTATTGCCTTCTTATCCTTTCTCCTACTACTTTGATCAGTTCATTCCTTTGTTTGACCTGTTTAATGTGGTGTTAGTCTTCATAATTATTTATTAAAAAAAGGTGCTGTAGCAGCTGTATGAAAGACAGATGAGTTTTAGGATCTTGACCGAAGTAGAGATGAACTGATAGATAAAGTAAAAGGTGGAGAAAAGACAACCTATCTTTTCCACAGAGTTGAGTGGGGAAGATGAAGCCAGTCAAAGGTATCACTGGAAAGAACTGAAAGTCAGCACACATGATGATGTTTTTTTTATTATACCACATTTACATGTCCTCACTTGCAAAAGATGCACATTTCATGCCATTTTTTCAGTCAGAGCTAATGAAAGTTTCAGCTTTGTTTTCTTTGAGTTTTCCTGAAGGAACAGTCGGCTTCACACTCACAAAAGATGCCAGAAAGATGTAATTAAGAAAGGAGGGAGTTGGGAGTGTTAGTCCCAAGGCAGCTTTTGGTAGCTAGTAACTTTTCATTCCTCTGTGCAGCTTCTTATGAGAATGAGCTAGATTAACACACTTCTTCGAGACTTCTCATCAGGCTGTCCTTTCAACAACAAACGGCCTATTAAGAGGACATTCTTGTAACAATGACTTCATAATTATTTTAGCCCATCATCTTTTGTTCTCAGATGGTCAAGGGACTATACAGAGGAAGAAATCGATTATATAAATGTCAACTGTAATGACAGCACAACATTATATTTATTTTGTACTGGCTGGAGCTGGTTTTAATAAACTCAGTTCTCAACCCACCATGGAAGTGTAAAAAGAAGAGGGCCTATCATGGAAGGATAAACCTCTGTATAATATGTACTACCAACAGCTTAAAGAATTGGCTAATATTGAGAAGTCATGGTGAGAAAAAGCTGGTCTAAAAGACAGCATAGAGGCACTGATGGAGGCTGAACAACACAGATCCGATTTTTTCAAGTGCAACCCAGGCCACTTGGATATGTGGTCCTAAATCCGATATATATCTCATCTTTGATAATGCGACTTCAGTCTGAATGGCCAGGTCGCATTATCCAACCTACACACTCACATCAAAGGCGCTTACATCACTCTCCCACCACTCCTGGCTGCTTCTCTGTACCCACACGTTTTTCTGTACAGATGTTGCTGCCACTGCTCCACAAAAGCCATGGCCAAAAATCGGCCTTTCTTCTTTTGTAATCTCCTCCTTAAAACGATGCCATTGAAAATGTGCTGGCTTCGGTTGGACAATAACTTTAAAATTGCCATCCATGTTTACTTCCGCAAACACGAAGACATTACATGCACACTCACTGTCATGTCGTCGTGTCTTCTATGCATGCGGGACACTTTTGGTGCATATAAGGTTCATACAGGAGATCACATACAAGTCGTATTTAATTGAAAATGTATACGGACTCAAAAGAATCGGATTTCACGAAAAAATCCGACATGAGCATAAGATACTGCAATGAGCCCTCAAGCTCTCAGTTCTTTCAGATCTGTACAGGACCAATTGCCCCCTGGCATTTTGAATGTGATGGCTGATAGCAAGATGCGACTGATACTAAAACTCAGACTAATTTCCAAACAATGAAGTAAGGGTGAAGTTAGCTAGACTCGGTCCGATTGGGACTCGGTTCAGTTGGAGAGTGCAACATTCTTCCGGACTGAGATTCCGTTCACGCTGTACTTCTCAAATATATCAGATTTTTAAAGAACGTGTTCCACCCTCCGTCTGAGGTGGCGCTGCACCAAGAATTACCAAAGGAGAAGGAGAGACACACAACGAGGAAGAAAACCCATTCATCTATTGCAGGGTTATTCAATTAGTCATTGTGCAGAACTTGATTGGTTGTTAGATCCATTTAATTTGATGCAGGTGTGTTGAAGCAGGGATACATGGAAAACCTGCTGGATTGCGGACCTCGTAGGGCCGAATTGGAGAACCCTGTGTTAGCTCCTACTAGGATACTCACAACAAAACCTAGTTGCTATTTAGGAGGATATATACAGCTTAAATGTTCGGCATATGCCATTAAAAAGTTAAACATAGTATGACAATCTTCGTGAAACCTAAGAACCTTGCGTTTGCTTACATTGCATTGGCTGTAAAGCTGGATGATGGTCCCGCAGGTGGCTCAGGAGATTTGTAGGGTTGCTGCCCTTGCCAGCAACTTTCTTTTTGAGATTTAGAATTAAAATGTTGTGGCAAAGAATGACAACGCTGCCTCTGGCAGTAAATGGGTATTACTTTTTGGCCTTTTGGTAAAGATCAAGTGTAGTATTTGTTCTTATTAGATTAAGAGCTAAACTGTCCCCTACCCAGGGATCACATATGAAATTGATTTTTGGAACAGGGAGATGAAATGGGGGCAGTTCTTCCAGGAACGGTGCACTCCGCTCATCAGGTAAAGTACAAGTATTTCATCTACACTTCCTATATATTGTATTAGAGAACAACTTAATATAACTGTCACACGAAATCAAGTTCTCCTACATTCAGCTTATCCATCAGTTCGGGAAGACATTTTGACTGCCTTCCCCCAGTTAAAAGCACAAATAACTGAACATTATGTAAGGCTTCATTGCTCTCTGAATTGAATTGACTCTCTAAATGTCTCTAAAAGTCCTGCTTTTATATTTATATAATATACTACTGCAGCCCCTTTCTCAGACGCACCCAATTAAACAGTGAATTTGTTGCTTAAAATATGATTAGTAGATATGGTGTAATGGTGTTGGTTTAAAAATAATTAGTAGCTTAGAAGACATGGAGCTATGGTATGCGGTATGGAGGAGTAAAAGTGGCACAATGAATTAATATATCATTCAATAATTAAACGTGTCATTAAATAATTACTTAAATGTGTCATTAAATAATTAAAATGATAATTAAATTTATTAATGTATTACTGAATGTATCATTAGTTCATTAAAATACAAATGAATGTATGTAAAAACAAATATAATTATTTTATTTAATTAATTATTTCATGGTCCTGTGCTGCAGTGCATCATGAATTTATTTTATCTGTCAACCTAGCCCATCATAGTCAGTGGGCGGGATCTGACGCCTGATTGGTTTCCCTTTCCACAAGTGCAGGCAGTGTATGAGGTGAAAGAGCTGCTGAGAGAAGCAGTGGATTTGACTACAGAAGCTCTAAACAGAACTTATCCTTGGTGCTCCAGAACTGCAGTCGGTATGTCAAACTCGCCCTGGTCCCCGTGTGTGTCCTGTTTGTTGTGCCCTGGTACCAGAGAAGCGGTGGAGTACTTCTTCTAAATTTGCAGTCACTCTATCGTCAATGTCTGGGCACAAGTTGGGCTTAGATTCAGTCAATTGTTTAAATCTGCAGTTATGTATGTTCACCACTAGATCGCAGCAGAGTTTATTGTTGTAGTTGATAACCTGATGAAAATTTTAATTACTCTTTTCTGGATGATTCATACAAATGTACACAAAGTATTTAACACATTTGAGTATTAAAAACACCTAGGTTTGATTTCTATGTATAGTTTGTTAAATCCCATCATAAACCAACGTTGTTTACACTCCAAAACAACAGGGGGCAGCAGCAGCAGGACTGTGAGTTTCCTAACACCAGATAACAAAGAAACAGGAAGTGGTAGCCCTGTTAGCAGAACAGAACATGTGATTCGTATGTTTGTGTTTTTATTCTTTTCTTTGAATGTCAGATGTGAAGTAAACAGTTTGTGGTTGAAGTTTAATTCACTGTCGATCCAGGTAAACTTTCTGCTAGGCTGTTAGTCACTTGCAGGGCAGCAAATCTAAAAATAGTATGATGTTTCAGTTAGCTTTTTAAGGTTCCTGAGCAGCATTGCATTATGGGAAACAGTTTTTTGTTTTTCAAATAAAATAAATAATCTTTCAGCGTTTGCATAAACCTACACCTATACAGAAATTGTGTGTAATAGCATCCCCTGCATCATCTGGTTTAGTTAGTTTATAGACTCTTATAACCATGACTGAACTGTGTGTGTGTATGAATGACCTCCCTGTCCGTGACTCATCCAACTCATACTTACCTGGCAGGGGAGATACCATGATCATGAAGGTGGTTCACCCATGGTGAGGCTCAGCCATTGCACTTCGGCTGTGCTGACCTATGCGAATTCCCCAAATGTGGGAATCTCGACTGCATAATTTCTGGTAGTGGGGGACTGCGTTCGCGCTCTCCCCTGTTATGCTGTTGAACGATAATCAAGTTAGAGTTGACCAATGGATTCTTCATCTTACTTAATTAAGAGGCTGGAGTTCTTTTTCATTAATACTTATGCTGTGTAGCTGTCACATTGTAGATTGCCAACATTGTTTATAATTGTGGTTTGTTTACCAAATATCAACAAGTACCCCTTAGAAATTAACCGACACCTATTTACACTTAGAAACCTTGGAATGGTTAAAGTAATCACCATTGTGGTACTGCTTAGCAGTATCCAGATTTTTAAGATTCATAAACCAAAATTATACTTTGGATATCTTTTATCTGCTTTGTGGTACAGGACCATGTTTAAACTATTGCATTTACCTTTTCCTAAATTACTGTATATCGCTGATTTGTGCATTGAAGTAAACTTTAAGCATTGAGATTTTACACTTTGCAGGTTTTATTTTATATATATATATTTTAATATAGATCTATACAAGTAATTTTGTTTTCTTTTCCAAATATTCTCTAATTTTATATCCTGTTATATGATGGAGAAATCTGAATGCAATAAAAAGAATTTTTTTTACGTCTTTTTTCCAATTTTATGCAACTCTAACTGATACACAGTCAGTCTAACCTGCAAATTAAATTAAGTTGTATATTCAGAGTTAACATTTGGTTATGTTAATGATTAGGCTGAATCCCATTCCACACCTTGGCCCTACCACTTAGACCTACCCCTCTGTTTTGCACGTTCAAGTGTGGGGGTAGAGTGTCCCAATTTCTTTTAGGACAGAGGGGTCGGGGTAAGTGGTAGAGCTATATACCCCTTCAAACGAAGATTTTTCAGAGGCACACTTCAAACGGAGGGGTATGAAAAATTTCCCATCCTTTATGAGAAAGCAGGAACATCACGCTTTCTTGAGTGGCAGGGCAACAAAACAAAACACCCCCCCCAAAAAAAGTCAAATAGTGCCCGCACACACAATGAATTTTAATTGCACACAAAAGTTCTACATTACGTCCTACAGTGGCCTGGCCTGGGCATTGAGCCCCGAACATTTCACATCAAGCCCCGAATGTTTTTTCACCCCAGAAGGAATAAGTTTAAATAAACTGAGCCGCTTTATGACATTGAAGAAGATTGTAGTTATGTAATTTCCTGGCTTCTGTGAACGCAACACAGGTACATCATGACCAATCACAAAGGACTTTTATGGAAGCGGGAATCCTTCGTGTTTTATTGGCTGACAGCCCGGCGTTTTATCCCTAATCTGAACTCTAGTGTCATCAGCTGTCAAAAATGGACATCAGATGTTTTTTTTATTTTAAGAAGAGAGACAACTCTTCAGTTGTGGTGGCGGCCAATGGGCAGCAAGACTCTGGGCCAACACGAAACAGGTAAACAGACAATTTAAACCCTGTATGTCTTAAAAATTGAATGACCATTAGGCAGATCTTTCTGGATAGTACTTGATACTTCGAAGGTTAAGCTAGCTACACTAAACTGTTAGCCTTTCCCTTTTCTGTTATAGACATTTGCATTAAATCCAGAGGTGAAGTCTACGTGATTCGCTGGTATAACTGCTGGAAAAGGTCCCAGTTTTCCCACAACCACTAAGGAGGAGGTGCTGCTGTGAGTGTGCGTTTGTGTTGTAGTAGATGAAAACTTTCTCATTAGTGTTGGATGTTTGGTTTCTAGATGCAACTTTAGTTTAGAACAGCTTTATTGTTATTTACTGATGTTTTTATTTACCTCCAGGTCACTGGCTGGTCAATAGTTAAAGACCATTTTACATCTCATGTTGCAACATTTATTTGTGTATAGTATATATACTTTATGTATTAATGAGGCTGGTGGTGGTTGTATGTGTGTGTTGCTCCAGGACAGGGGTGTTCCAGACTGGGAAGGAAAAATCAGAGTATACCACTAGACTAAACTAGGCTGTACTACTGATTAAATCTACAGTTTTACTCTTGTTCTGACTGAGTGCAGACTGCTGTGTTTCATTACTTACTACTTATTACGACTACTACTGTTATTTAGCAGACGCTTTTTTCTAAAGCGACTTACATTTGAGAGAACATCAGGAGGGTACATCATGGATAAGTGCTGCTTAGTCTGCTGTGAGTCCAGTTGGACACAGGTGCTGCCTTACAGTGCTGGAGGATTTATTTGTTTATGGAGTTAGATGAAGCTACCTGATATAAATTTTGCCACATTTGATTTAATAATTTGATTTACTTTGAATGCTTAGCTACCATATAATTGAATGACCTGTCCTGTCTCTGCATTTCCATGGACTTACTTGGGAAAATAACATGTTTTTGTCATGTTTGCTTTCTAAATTTATCATATAAACAAATATTTGCATGCAGGCATCATTTCCAACTATCCAAATAGGAGAAATTTAATACATTTAAACCTTGAGTAACATATTTCATAATTAAAATGATGAACTGAGCCAATTTTCCCCCAGTAAATGACATTTCCATAGGAAATTAATGGAGAAGGAACGACATTGCCTCACATGTGTCTTGCCCATAAGTTTGAAGATACATTTTGAAGCACATATTGCAGTATTTGGCTTTAACAAGGTACCACAATGCTCAAGAAAGCTTAAATAAAAGCTTTTTTTTACTGCGTTGGTTCACCAAGATTCCTCTACGAGAGTGTGGGCACAGCCCCCAATGTTCCCAGGTCCAGGAAACGCCCCTGACATCCTACATAGGCCTGTCGCGATAAGCAATAAGTCAATTAATTGCACGCCAAGAAACAATGAGCGTGACAAGTTTGCCGGCTGCCATAATTTTCATTAGTTTTTCTTCTTTTTTTTAAATCTCACTTTACTTTACACTGTGTATGACAACAGGTTTCACTATGGAGTATCTCGACTGAACGCTCTTGTTTCTTGCAGACTGATCTCTCTCGTGTCGTACTTGACAGCAACATGTTGCAGCACAAGACCGTGGTGAACCAACCTGTGCGAGGCGAGCCGGTATTCTGCAATAGTTTACAGGGCTGCCAACTCTCACGCATCAAGCCAGCGGTGACTACTGATAAAGTATGGGATTATTTAAGGGGTGTTCCAATTCATAGTCCTACCTGTTTTTAGCTCTCTTTTTACGGGACAAGTTGCAAGGGGAAGGGGTAACAAAGAGAAATGGGATTGGGCCTTATTCTCAGACATTAATTATATGGTTGAAAGCAGCAGTTACATCAGTTTTTCACTAGATGGCAGAAAAGCTCTGTATGTTGTAGTTTCACAACCTGATGAACTAAGTGTAGTTTTTCTTAATAAATTATATGTATCAAGATATAAAGTTAGATGCCATATTATTTAAAAACACCAAGTTGTGATTTTAATGTATATTGTATTAAATCTCATCATAAACCAACTTTGTTTACACTCCAAAACAACAGGAGGCAGCAGCAGCAGGATTGTCAGTTTCCCAACACCAGATAACAAAGAAACAGGAAGTGGTAGCCCTGTTAGCAGAACAGAACATGTGATTCATATGTTTGTGTTTTTATTCTTTTCTTAGGATGTCAGATGTGAAGTAAACAGTTTGTGGTTGAAGTTTAATTCACTGTCGATCCAGGTAAACTTTCTGCTAGGCTGTTAGTCACTTGCAGGGCAGCAAATCTAAAAATAGTATGATGTTTCAGTTAGCTTTTTGAGGTTCCTAAGCAGCATTGCATTATGGGAAACAGTTTTTTGTTTTTTTTAAATAAGAAAAATAATCTTTCAGCATTTGCATAAACCTACACCTATACAGAAATTGTGTGTAATAACGTCCCCTGTATCCTCTGGTTTAGTTAGTTTATAGACTCTTATAACCATGACTTAACTCTGTGTATGTATGAATGACCTCCCTGTCCATGAGTTGTACAACTCATACTTACCTGGCAGGGGAGATACCATGATCATGAAGGTGGTTCACCCATGGTGAGGCTCAGCCATTGCACTTCGGCTGTGCTGACCTATGCGAATTCCCCAAATGTGGGAATCTCGACTGCATAATTTCTGGTAGTGGGGGACTGCGTTCGCGCTCTCCCCTGATATATTGTCGAATGAAAAGAAATTAGAGTTGACCAGTTGCTCTTCTTATTTAGTTCAATGGTTAATTTTCAGAAGTACTTATGTATTGTTTGTATTTGTGGTTTGTTTACCAATTACCAACAATTTACTAATTAAAATTATCAGACACCTATATTTACACTTAGAAACTTTGGATTGGTTAAAGTTTTCATTTGTTTTTGTTTTTTTATTATTATTATTTTTCTTCAAGGTATGTATTTTGCACATGGTTATGCACAAGCAACATAAAACTGAATAAAACACATCAAAATCACGTTAATGCACCACCATGCTAGAAAATGAGCTGGAAGAAGAAAAACACATAAAATGTGCCTCTTTCTTAAACAGAACACACTTAAAGAAATAAAGCATTTGCTCCTTCATTTACAATCTACATAATAGGCCATCATTCATCAAGTTCATACACTGAATTTTCAATTTTTTATACATTTTTTAACTGAAAAATATTTACACTCGTCAACTCTATCTGTAATGAATTCCACAATTAACACCACATGCATGTAGATACACACATGCACATAAAAATGAACATCAAAGTGCTTCTGTCCTTTTTTAATGTAGTATATGATTTTTCAAAATCCTTTTAAATTTAATAAGAGTTTGGCATGATTTCATATCATCGCTTAAGTTAAATCCTGTACTTGTGATACAACATTTTGTTTTTGTTCTTAACATAGATGTTTTTAGCATGCTTGTACCTTGTCGAGCATCTGAAACAACCCCTGGAAACTTTGTGGTACTTTTTTAAAAATTACTGAGTGCATAAATTGTGTTATTTTAAAATCAACTAGATCTCTGAATTTGAGTGCTTTCAGATTGACAAAGAGCTGGTTTGTGGGTTATCTGTACTTGGCATTGCATACAATTCTTATTGCTCTTTTCTGGATGATGTACATTGGTTCTGTATCTTTTGTATGTGCTCCCTCAATCTTCCACACAATAAATCAGATATGGGAGTATGAAAGAACTGTATGTATGTAATGAAATTGAATTGATGAGATTTTTGGTTCTGTATGTAGGTTCATGTATGCAATTTTACAATTTTAATTAATAATCAATTATTACTCCAAAAAAATTGATAGCTGTTACTCTTTCTATTTCTAGTTTATTCTCAGTTTCTTGTTTAGTTGATGTGTCGATTTTCAAAGATCTTATATTTTGTTTTATTTAAATTCAGTGTCAGTTTATTGTCAAACCATTTCCAATATTGAAAGTTATCTTTCCAGTGTATCCAAGCAGATTCGCCCCACTACAAAAATTTTTATCTACAAATAATATATGTTTTATCTTCTTACATGATTCATTCAAATTATTTATATACAAAATAAACCGTACAGAATACGGATCCGATACAGTGTTATTTTATCAAGAGGTTTATAAATTCTATTTAATTCTTCAGTTTAATGTTAGTGGCGTGGATCTGATTGACATGAGACTGATAAATGTTTACTATTGCTAGTGCATCCAATAACAATACTTTAGGCAAATATAAAATGCACCGCGAACCACTAGTTATTGAGTAAACTGGTTCAATGTTTATTAAAAACCTGTTTGAATCCCCTTATTACACACATTAAATCTGGAACCAACAGAGCCTGTAACTTATTGCATATTTAGCATCATTAAATAAATTAAATATGTTGCGTTTATGGCTCTATTTGATTTTTTCCCCAGAGTAATTTCAAATAATAATTTTTTTCTACAGGAAAAAAACCAAAAATTTCCTCTTTTGAGAGAATCAACTATCGTTATCTGTCTGTGTTCTTGCTGTTCATTTTGTGGTACTTTGTGGTGAAGTTTAATGTGATTGTAGAGATTTGTGGTGTTGCCTTGCAGTGCTGCAACCAGGGTAAAACACACTTTACCATGCAACTGGCAGTTTGTCATCATTTGGCTTAAATCCAAAATACTTCCACACTGCTGCCGAATGCTAACATTTTTTTAATACGAGTTCGGTTCGAGTGAAGGGGTGACTCGCCAGTACCGCTTGGGTTTTCGTCGCTATGCATTTAAACCTCCTTACAGCAGACTTAACTCCGCTTTAACTCTCGCTCACTCTTTCCAAACAGTTGACTGCAGGCGGGCTTCCGCCTCTGAATCACATGTTGAAATGCCGCTTTACCATTGGTTGAGGTAGGAGGCAATAGCAGTGCTGCGTTTAGGGACGCTTGAAAAAAATCCGGGAATAAATTGTTTGTGATGCATCGCCGTGTGTAGAAATGAGATCACGTGTATATGTGGATCGAGATGGTTTAGCGATTTATCGTGCAGCCCTAACGTATAGTAAAGATTTCCAGAAAGAACAGGGGCTGTTAATATTAATGACAATAAATTCTAAGACTTCTTTTATTGCGGTGGCTTTCTGGCTTTCTTCTGCAAATTCCTCATGTTTTGTTTTTTTTATTTGCCAACGTTTGTTATTGCTGTGGTTCGTTGCGCATTTCTTTTAAGGCAACAAACTCGTACTCTTTCATGTGATTTCAAACTAAATGCCTTATGAAGTCACTGGTGGTAAATTTGGCAGCGTTCATGTCGCCTCTGGAAACTTCAGCCCTGCATATGAGGCATGTCACTGTTTTGCTAGCGGGATTTTCTAATGAGTACTGACGCCAAATTAGTTGCATACATTAATGCTAAATGTTAGCACAACAGTGAACTCACAACAGCGGTCACGTGTGTAGTTGTGTTGGGCAGGAAACAGAATTATGATTCAGTTTCCATGGTATCGGTGGGTGTTTAGACAGAAATACTCGTTGATACCGATTCCCTTACTTTTGATAGGATTGGCGAGTATTTTTGATGCTAGTATTGGTATCAGCCCATCCCTACTGTAAATAACTACTAATCCAGCTCTGTGATGTCCCTCTAATTTCATATTTTTGTAATTTTCTCAGTAATATTTAATGGTCTACAGTGTCTAACGCTTTTTTCAAATCTAAAAATACCCCTATTGCATATTTCTTTTCTGTAGCTGAGGTTATCTTTTCTGTAAAGTCTACAAGTAGGCACAATAAAAATTTTTGCTGTCTGATAAAATTTGTCAGAAATTACTGTGATAAGCAATAATATTGTGCAAAGCAATAATGTTGTCATTTTGAGACCATTTTCAACTAATATAATGATAATGCCATATTAATGCAAGTACACCCTTTCAAAGATCAATAAACGTTCATTTCTAAAGAACATTTTACACTGGAACTGGAAAAAAATTTTAAATAACGAAACAAAAACAATAAATAGAATGGACTCTCAGTCTCATTAAGAATGAATGAAAACCAAAAACAATAAGTATGATGGATAATGAAGTCTTTGTTCTGTAAACAAAATTGCCCTTCAAAAATTATATTAAAAAAATAATTAAAATGGGGCTCAGACAGAAAAAACAGGAAAACTGCCAGTAAGTACCATTGTATAAAAAAAACCTAGAAAACAATATACTGCGCATCGTTGCTGTTTGTGAAACTGAAATATCTCCCCTCATCACTGCATGTCTATGAGCAGTGAGCGAACCGCGCTGCTGCACTTTTTCACATATGCCGGGACACCGGCCCAAAAGTAATGCGACCCACTGGGAATCCTGCCGAACCTCTTAATTAGCCAGCATTGCTCTTTAAGTGTATTTTGTCATATACAGTAGTATATAGGCTGCCTCTATTTGTGTAATGTGCCTGCGCATTACGGGGGTTATTATGGTAGACCCGGCAGTGGGGGCTTTGTACCGACGTTGTAGGCTACATGTGTGTGTTCTGCCTACATGTGGGGAGCAGCGATACAATAAAT
>JBAMHW010000026.1:8420231-8446636 GCA_037177495.1 Rhadinocentrus ornatus
AAACACAGAGTAATGTTACAGCAGCGCCGAGAGTCCACTGCCCTGCTTTTACTCCCTCTTCCTCTCCCTTCATCAGACGATCTCTGAGTCTGCAAGTCACAAAAAACGTTTTCATACAATAACATTAGCTATTAGTAGTAGCTTGGTACTAAATACATGGAGGGCACGCTTGTAACTTATTGGCATAAAAAAATTATAATTATGTATAGTTCGTCATCACCTGACGGGACACTCGAACTTCACATTTATGAATCTCTGCGGCTTCTGCAGTCGTAATAACGCTCTTCAACGGAGAAGCTCCAGTAGAGCACGACTCGGTTGCTTGTAATATATTAACGCACCACTAGATGGGAGTAATTCTTACACACTGCGGATTTAATGGCTGTGGTTTATGATTGAGAGGTGGTGCCTGTCGGTGTTAGAAAATGCCTGACAGCAGCACCAGCTTTAGAAAAAAGAAAATCGTTGACAGCTTTAGAGGCACAGACGATGCAGTGGTATCACCATGTATTTCCAGGAGTGATATGATATGTTTTATTAGATTTTTATAAACTACTAAATACTTTACACTGTAAGAAGTAGCTAAAATAAAGTTACCTCAGACATGAATATACATTTACTAGCCACTTAATTAGGTTCACATGTTAAATTACTTGTTAACACCCAAATCTAGTCAGCTAATCACATGGCTGCAACTCAGTGCATTTAGTCATGTAGACATGGTCAAGATGACTTACTGGGGTTCAAACTGAGCATCAGAATGAGGAAGAAAGAAGATTTAAGTAACTTTTAATGTGGCATGATTGTTAGTTCTAGACAATAACTGCTGAGCTACTAGAATTGTCATACACAACCATCTCTAGGGTTTACAGAGAGTGGTCTGAGAAGGAGAAAATACCCAATGAGCAGCAGTTGGCTGGATGAACATGCCTTGTTGATGTATGAGGTCAGAGGAGAATGGGCAAACTAGTGGGAGATAATAGAAAGGTAACAGGAACTTAAACAAGCACAGGTTCTGACCAAGGTATGCAGAATAGCACACCACATCCAGCCTTGAAGCAGATGGGCTACAGCAGCAGAAGACCACACCAGGTGCCACTCCTGTCAGCTAAGGACGGGAAACTGAGGCTACAATGTACACAGACTCACCAAAATTGGACAATAGAAGATGGGAAAATGTTGCTGGTCTGATGGGTCTTCATGTCACATTCAGATGGTAGGCTCAGAACTTGGTGGAAATAAACAAATTATAAATCCTTTGGCACAATTTGGGCCTCTTCATACCAACTGAGCATTGTTTGAATCCCACAGACTATGGAGCAAAATCTCTGATACTGAATCTGCTACTGAAGAAGGAAATATAACAATTTTAAAATTGTCCAGGATTTTGCTCTTCAACTGGAATTTTTTACAAAGCCAAAATAAACATCATAGATCATAATCTAGTATAATCCTAACATTTGAGCCTGTATATGATTGTCTATTAAATCGTCTAAGTCTAAGCCTTTTTACCTAATGGTTTCATGCATTTTAGTCTATGAACAGGATGACTAGCCAAGTATTATCTTGAGATAGCAGCTGAGAGGAGGAAGCCACAGCAATGAGAAGACAGTTACCTGGTAATGACAACATTCCACCTACTGCTCGGAATTACGAGACAACTCAAACACATCATAACTTTGTACTGTGGATAAAGTGTGCGTGAATCTCCCATTTGCACCGATGGTGAGAGGTTTCAACTCCCTCACTTTCTTTGCAGTTTAACATATTAATAAAATGAACTGAAGACCAGGTTTATGTTTTGGACTGATGGCTTTGACGGCCTGGGGAAGAAGGTGTTTAGGACTTTTTAGATCTTAGTGTCCAGTACCCAGCAAAAAAAAAAAATATATATATATATATATATATTAGGAATGTTCCGATGACAAATTTTATGACTGATGCGACTTATACTCCAGGGCGACTTATAGTCCAGAAAATTTAGCACTTAATGACTGTGTGCCTCTTTCATCACACCCATCAGTAGTTTCAATTTCAGAAATGAAAGAAATCATCTTTTTCTATGTAGAAGTATTTTTGCCTTTTCATTTTGGCACAGATGACTTTAAAATCAAACTTTTTTCCTTTTTTGTTTCTTTTCGTTTTACCATTCACAAGTGAATGGGTAAAAATCAATTACATCAGTTATCCAGAATAATAGAAAATTTAACACATGAGAGATAATTGGGTCGTTTAAAATCTAGATCAGACACAGACAAATCTCTCTTCAACTTTTGTCTTCAACCTCCCTCCATGTTTCCCTCTGTCCTCCCTTGTAAATGCCATTTTAATTGAAATCTGTCAGACACTGACCATGTCTCTAACTGGGCTGTTCAAACCACAGTGCTATAGGTGCTAAGCCATGAATTTCAATGAGAGCTTTTCTTCAAGTGTTCAACTGGCTGCATTGAACTTTTTTAAATAAGGACCGTGCCTTTCTAATAACCCTTCCCAATCTCTTTGTCAAATAGATCCCCCCCACACACAACTCTTACCCCACCATACACACACATCCTTATTCTTTTGCTTTCTACAAGCTAGAACACCATCAGCTTTGATGCTCTATTAAACACTACATGCCTTCTATGTATTTGGAGGGAAACCAGCTGAATTTTAGCTCCGAACAGGCATCCAGTCTTCTTCTTTCAGAGCAAAAACAGCTAAAGAGCAACACTGAATTATTGTGGAGCCTGGCTATATACATATCAATATACTTTCATCTAAATACAAATGGAAAATTATCACAGCTTGAGCAATATCTCAGAGGTGACAAGATGCCCTGGGATTTGAATCAACATCTATGGAAATTAAATAGCTTTAATTTGCATTCACATTAAATATTACAGGAAATGTCAGTTTAAATTAGTTACCAAATAAAATTCAAGGGTTTCTGTTTCCAAGGACTTAAAAAATGGTCAACTTACTTGGAATGTACCAGTGCCCTGAAGATAGGATTGACTTTCCTTTCAGGAATTTGGAGCTGTAATGTTTTCCATGGAGATTTTAATTTTGAAATTTTTGTCAACTTATCTTACACCATTCATGAAAATCCAACATAATTCATCCAGGAGTTGTTGAACCTAAAAGTGTGACCTAAAATCATCAACATTCCTAACAAAGCAACTAATGACACCTCGCAGATAAATTCTTAGCCCAATTACAGTGGGGTCCATCCGCAAGGCATGCCGCAGGGGATGGTAAAGATAGTTATTGTTAGCCAAACTGTAAAGTTTGTTTGTTTCTGTTTTGTTTCCTACATTATTGTCATTGTTTCCAAAGGAAGTTTAAAACTGTTTAAATTTAATCTCTTTTTCTCTGACTCCATAGTTATAATTTAATTTAAAATCAGCACAATTTATTGCAATTTGATGGTTTTGGTTTGGCAGCCAGTCACTTTACTACTCTTTGTTAGGGTTTTTGTTATTACTGTTATAACTTTTTTTAATGAAGAAACTAAATTGAATTGTATCTTACCTCTCTGTTTAACTTCCCATTAACTGCCTTCTTATGTGTTGCTAATTACATAGGTTATTCTCCTTCCTGTTTCAAGCTACTTGCAATCACACCATAGACACACACGTATATAAAAGATGGACGGAGTCTCCGTGATGTCACCTGTAGGTTTCTGAAGAGCAAAAGTGAAGCTTGTTGGGTGTTTCTACCATCGCCATCTTGGCAGCATCACGCCTGCCGTCGCTTCCGGGAAAATACAAAAATAGGCAAAGTGGCTGAGCAGGGAGGGGGGCTGTGAGTGTGGGGGTGGATGATTGATGTTTATCAAACTCCGAGCCGCCCGTAGCTAAGAGCTAACTGAGCCAACTCAGATCTAACATGAACTAACCAGCTAATGAAGGTAGGTGGGCAAAAGCTGAGGCGCACTGTTAGTCGGCTTAAAACCGCAATTGTGCTACACTCACGTGGATATTGGATACCTGTCAAACAAAAGGACACGCCCCTAATTATTAGTAAATAATTGGTCGCGTTATCATTCCAGTTAAGATGCAAGATCCAAAATACACACAATTTGTGTTGTGTGTCCCCTTAGGAAAACTGTTTCCTCCATTTTCGCAGCAAATTAGCAAACAATATCATTAGGCTGAGTTGATTAGAGGTGGACAAAACATGCTATTTCAAATGCATCATCATCATCACAGCCTATGATGGCCTTTTTTTTTTCCTTTTTTTTAAGTGTGCCAACTTTTAAACAGATATCTAGCTTCTAACATTTAACACAGAAATAAAAATGTTATGATCTTTCCATGTAAAACACACATTATTATTATTGTGATCCACACAGCTTATGCTAAATTAAATAATAACAAAGCAGCACGAGTGCAGGTGTCAGATCAGTTCCAGCTAAAGCGGATGTTTTCCTGCAAAGGATGTGAACAGCTTAAACTGGAGGACTCTGTATGCCTAAGTATGGCTACATGAGTCCCTACAAGTTGATTCCTCCTGTGTGTACTACCAAGCAGCAGCTCGACACCGGGTCAGTGCTGTGCTCTCATATTAAACATTTCCATTGACCACAGGCAAACTCTGGCCTAAAAATATTTCAGAGGCCAGAATAGTGAAAAAGATGCTTTCCATCCTCTGCTCTCTTGTAAATAACTCATATTTACCTCAGAGAGAGAAGTAGAGACATGAATGGGGCTTGCTTTCAAAATGAAAATCACACTTAAAGAAACATGTGAATTCAGTACATTTTTTTTTAAAGAATATGTTGTTCGTAAATAAGAAATAGTCACTTTTAGCATCTATGAGGTAATTATAGTTTAACCATACATCAATATGTGAATGCATATTAACAATCTGCTGTGTTTTAAGAAAATTTCCTACTCCAATGTCACACAAAGCCGGTAGCACCAAAGTAACAGTGAGCTTCTCAGGTTTATAACAGCATCGAGACTTTTAAATAGCAAATTGCTGCATTCATTGTTAAACAAAAACATCTGGATTTCTCCTCCACAGATCAGGACCTTAAAAAGACTGCAGTTAACGCTTTAAAACTTCACTCAGGGCTGTGACACTCGCAACAGGGCAAACATTAAAGGACTCTCGTGGCAATCCTTGAAAAAATTCATGAATTCAGGTGGTGATCTGGATCACCCCCAAAATCTAATCACCTGTTCCTTATTCCATTTCTGAGAATTCATGAAAATGTCATCAATATCTGTCCATAATTGTTTAAATTGCTTTGCTAACAGACAGACAGACAGACCAACAATGCCGAATACATGACCTCCACCTTGGCGGAGGTAAGTAATTTAGCCATAAAAACTCAACCTAACTTGCTGAAACTGAGATTTATTTTTTACCCTTTATGCTATTACACAGAGGCTGAGAAACTGTTTTTAAATTTTAATAGAAATCTGTTATTATTTTAACATCTTGAGTTTATCATGTCCTTATCTCAAGATGACGAAGCTAATTTTGTGAGAATGGATAGATTTGTCATCTCAAGATAACTTTTATATTGATATTTTATTAATTTTGCCAAATAAAGTTTATTTTGCACAAATCCAAAGTCCTGATATGACCTGATATCAATCTACTGGCGGAAGTGGAGTTGGGAAAAACTCTTTTCTATGCCCATAGATGCCATAGATACAAAACTCACATGGATGTCTGAGCTGATTGTCATAGTTCCTCTTTAATTGTCAGGCGCATCTGTATACATGTGTGTGCGTCCGACTATGTGAAAGAATTTGAATGTTATTTGTTGAATGTAAATACACTTGGTTGCATGTGCAGGCTTATTTTATTTTTTGTTTTTGTTATGCATTTACTGAGATATGCATAAATGTTTTTAATCATGCAAAGCACTTTGTGTTGTCTATGACATGAAAATTGCCTTATAAAAAAAGTTTGATTAAGGATTGTATGACGGCAGGACAAAACAATGCAATTGCATGTTAGAAGACATGCTTTGTTATCTTGATGTAACTAAATAATTGACTCATGATCTTGTTAATGATCAGTCTTGACAACAGCATCAAAATAAAAAATCACTGTCAAAGCTGCTTGACATGCTAAAAGCTAAAAACATTGCTACAAACAATATCTGCATTCTAGTGATGGGAGGTTCGGCTCTTTTCAGAGAGCCGGCTCTTTTGGCTCGGCTCCCAAAGAAGAACCGACTTTTTTGGCTCCCGAACGGCTCTTAACTTAGCATCCTTTTTATCCCCATTATTTACCTTAACTTCATGAAAATTAATAAATTTTGTTTTGAAAACCGTTTGTGTTCAGCATTTTTATATATTTTTTTATTTGCCTCCTTGTAAGTATTTATTTTGATACAAAACCACTTACTGTTGTTTACTATTTCAACAAAAGTCTTATATTGCACAAATGGACAAAAAACAGAAAACAACTACACAAAACAGAACGAGAACCAAACTTAAAAATTCAGCATTAATGTCCTCAGTGCAGGTTAGCATTCAGAACAATAAAATGCCTCATCTTGCATGGGCTGATCCGGTTTCTCCTCTGTATGAGTAGGGTTTAATGACATGACGCCCCACTCATGGCTGTCGTCTTACACAATGTAGTGCCATCTACCCCCTCCACACCTTTCTGTTTTCACATAATGGTATGATCCTATATCCTCACATGTGATTGGCCGCCTGTCCATGCGGGCCAATCCAAACAAAGCAGTGCCGTGGGCAGAGCTGGGGCTGAGCACTGAGAGCTAAGTAAGCAGTAACAGGAAAAAAAAAAACTGGGTGCTGGCTCTCACTCGATGGGAGCCGGCTCTTCTGATTCACTACCAAGCATCGGCTCTCAGAGCCAGCTCTTTCGCCCATGACACATCACTACTGCATTCATAGTATGATTTTTCAACTCACATAATCCAATGCACTGGAAAGCAAAATCCCAGTGCACAAACAGCTTTCCACTTACAGTTAGATTACAGCAAGTCCATGAATCACCCCCTTTTGCCATTAGAACTGTCATAATTCCCATAGATTCAACAAGTTCTTGGAAACATTCCTGAGACTGGAAGTAGCCATCAGAAGATGGTACACTGTGGTCATGAAGGGATGGATATGGCTAGCAGCAATATTAAGGTAGGCTGTGATGGTTAAACCATGCTCAACTGGTACAAAGGAGCCCAAGAAAATATCCTCCACTCCATTACACCACCACCAGACATTGATGCTAGACAGGATGGATCCATGTTTTCTTGTTGTTAACACTAAATTCTGGTCCTACCATATGAATGTTGCCGCTGAAACAGACTCATCAGACCAGGCAACATTTTTCTGTCTTCTATTCATCAGTTTTGGTGAGTCTGTGTGACACCCGGTGTGGACTTCTGCTGCTGTAGCCCATGTGCTAAATGCACTGAGTTGCTGCCATGTGATTGGCTGATTGGCTATTTGTGTCAAGTAGCAATTGAACAGGTGTACCTCTTTTTCTTCAAGGAGCACATTTTAATTCTTTTTCACATCCCAAAGTTTTGGTCCAAACAAAAACAAAACCTTTATTCTATTTTCTTTTTTCTAAGCTGATTCAAAAGGCAGTCAATAACAAATTAGATCGCTATCCTTCAATATGAATGGAGTATTTTATTATTCCTGTATCCTGAGTCTGCAAGTGTTACAGGTATGTACTAATAAATACGGCACCTGATTAGCATTCTGTGTAGGCTTACACCCATGAAATTGTGGTTAAATAAACTGTACGTAATGAGGTTTGTCTAAATTCAGATTTTTGTATTGCAGAGCTTTAGGGTTCCCACGTGCCCCATCCCAGTCATTTAAAAGTTCCCCTTACCTCCAATTTCCTGCTTTAGTTTGTTTAAAGTGAGAATTCCTTTATCACAAAGAACATATGCATGTGTCATTGTGTGAATGTGTGTGTGTGTGTGTGTGTGTGTGCATACATAAATGTCTATGCATCTGTCTTTAGGTGTGTGTATGTGTTTGTTTGAGTGCAGCAGCCTCAACCTGCTTCCTCTAGTTGCACAGCTCCAAATAAACACCTCCAGCCCTGTCCACCATGTTTGTCTCTGTGTTTATTTTTCCTCTTTTTCTCCTCCAGCACTCACACCTCCCCCATCCCCTGTTCCCACAATCCAGTTCTCTCTCTCTGCCTCTTTCTTTTTATTCAGAACATGGTTTGCTGAATATACATAGTTTGTGCAAACTAGTTTAGTATAATCAATTAAATAATAGCAGACTTTTACTGTACTCCATCATTTAAAGAGCATAAACAATATACTATCATGAAATAGACTTTTCAAATCATGGTATTGCTGCAAAGCAAAGCAAAGCTCCTCCAGGCACCAACAGACTGGGTGGAAGCTTCTTAATAAACATATTGATTGACAGTATTGTACTAAACAGTTTTTACGATATCAAATGCTACCATAGCTACCAAACTGTACAGCACCTCTTCTACTAATTACATTATCATGTGTTATACTACTGATAATATATATATATATATATATATATATATATATATTTATATTGCATGCAGTACCTATAAATGCTAAATATATTAAACCAAATAATAAAAGTAGCAGGATCATTTATTTTTCAAACATTGTATGTATGATTGTCAGAGGTGTCAAAAGTGTTCATACTCATCACTTAGGTAGAAGTATAGAAACTAGAGATACTTCAACTTGTACAGTTAAAGACTCCACTAGTGTGCAAATATCAGAATTTTAATTTTAATTAATTAGATAACATTTTTATACAAAGTGGAATAATACTAATAAAAAAAATAATAAAGATAAACAGCAAAAGCAGAACAATCAAATTATCAAATTACTTTGAAAAACGGGAGTAAGAGTTCATTGCTGTGTCATGTAAGGTCCCTGGATGTTGGTGTATTGGTTTATTTCTAGTTCATTGTGATTCTACAATGACATGTAAGTAGTTATTTTAAATTAAAAATGCACTCATTTCTAAACCAAATCTATATTACAACCTGTCATCTAAAGAAAAACTAAGCCGAAACATAGAGGCGGAATATGAAAAATTAAATGCTCCCTATGATTCAATAACATGGAGAACTACTTTTAGCAGAACTAATATTTTAAGGAATATCATTTATCACATTATCAGCCTCCCACATCAGTTCAGAGTAATTTTGCTTCAGTTTACTCTTAATATCTCACTACAAAAATTTAAACAGGTGGAGGTCAGAACTTTGAAAATGAAATTAATCAAGATGCTGTTTGTCAAATATTCTGTTTCGAAATTGTTGCTGTTTTTGAAACTATTTACCTGGTTCATGATCCATTTTTAATACCAATCGAGGGGCCAGTTATCAAATCATTACCCTTCCACTACCGTGCTTCACAGTTGCTATGAGGTGTTAATGCTGACATGTGTGTTAGTTTTCGCAACATGCTGTGCAAACATCTCCACTTTGCTTTTGTCTGTCCAAAGGGCATTGCTGCAGAAGGGGTGTAGTTTCTTAGGATGCTAATTTTCAGGAAAAAGTGACAACTCTTCTTATTCATTCTTTTTTTTTAATTGTCCTGAATTTTACCATTTGACATGATTCGATCAGGATATTTTTCATTTCTCTGAAAAATATGTCTTTCCTTCTTGGCAACGTGTTAACACACACCTGAATACTCAAGACCAGCAATCTCACAATTTTTTCTTTAATAGAGTTGCTCACACCAGATAATCATCAGTTAATCAAATGAATTCAATTAGCACCTGGCTGCTACTTACCCCCTTAATAAATAAAGAACACACATAATTTCTTCATATTAGCAAAGGTTTTCTTATATAAATAATGATGTGGTGTAAAATGCCATGTGATGTCATTCATATGATGTTATATTTTCATAGCTTAAAGACCTGGGCCACTGTTTCACTACTAGGCCTTATTTTTATGACTGTGTGCTTAACAGCCAGCAAATCATGTTTCATACTGCAAAGAAACAAACAGCAATGAGTTTTAATATAACTTAATCTAGCAACAACAATCAGGCCTCTAGTCTTTTATGTTTCTTGCCTGTAATTTTCCAATACTAAGATTTATTTAGTCAAAAAACACTCATGTATCCAAGCATGCTCCAGGATCAACAGGCATGGCATCCATGTAAGATGGTGTTTAACATTTCCTACCTACTGCCAACTCCCACTTTTCCAGAGATTTTGCTGTTTAGCTTACAGTAGAATTTACAAGCATATTGTTTTCACTCTGTTTTGGCAGAGGATACATTATCCAAGGGCACAATTAATAAATCAAACAAAGTTCCAGTCAATTCAGGGACATCAGAGTGGAATATTACAGCTGCCAACTCATCATGGATGTGCATGATGAGAAGTGCAGCCATGAGAAGGGTCAAATACTCAAATTATACCTGTGGTTTAAGTTCAATAAGAAACACTGTTTCATTTTACCTCATTTCGCCTTTCTCAGGCTGCTCACTTCCATTTTTCCCACTCCGACTCAGCTCATCCTTAATGTCACTTCTTTCATCCAAAGATCTGGTCTGTTTTTGTCTGAGCCAAACAACCTGTTCTTTAAATTTCATCTCCCTCAGGCCATTTTTCTGCAACCGTTCGTCACATCTCTGCCTCTTAATAATGTTTTAAGAGTTAAATCCAAAGTCTCAGCCTCCTGCTAACTCTGCAGATTGACCATCAACTATTAGACATTCCGGCACACACTCTACACAACATTCAGTCAGGCTCAGTCAGAGGCTTCTTCAGCTTCACCACAAAAAAAGCAAAAAAAAAAAAAGCCAAAAGAGCTCATTCCTGCTCACAACAACGAAAATGCCTACTGACTATTTTAAAATCACTTACACATTGAATAACCACCTTTGATTTCAGTTTGTGAACTTTGAGCATCTTTTAATTCATTTATTTATTTTACGTTAAAGGTAAAACAGCTGGAAGACATTTTCAAAAGTAGTTTGTGCATTTGTTGGGCTTGCTCATCCCAAACATGCTCCACGGAGATAAGGTCAGGTGACTGGGGAGGCCATGTCATGGCTTAAAGCATGCCATCTTCACCCTGCCATTTTTTATTACTCCTTGTTTTATAAGCTGAACAGCTGATGCAGACACTACAGTTTAACGTGTGTCCTTAAGTTACTTTAAAAGCTTCTGTTAACCAGATTATTCACATAAATAACCTTATCCTCTTTAGAGGAAGCCCTCCTGGGCCTCCAACCTCTGGGCATGGCATAATGGTTCTTAGTGGAAATAACCATTAAAATTACACTTACTGATTTTGCTTTTGAGGCAATTACTCTGTAGAGACACTTTTTCTTCTCGTCTCAAAGCTAAAAACATCTCGTTTCATATGAAGGTTCCTCATGTCTTAATGTGTCTTTAAAAAAGGGTTTTAAAATCTGGCATTGAAATCATCATTTTTTTATTATTTTATGGTTCTAAAAGAAAAGAAACATTATTGAAACATGGCAGGACAAGAAAGTTGTTTGTCATTTTATGAATGGAAAATAATTACTACACGATGCATCATAGAGAACGGTTACAGTAGATGTTTGAAGAGTTAGGTATGGTGTAACTGAACCACATTGTTTTATTATGTATTATTAAGAATTGCCTGTTTTATCATTGAGAGACACTTCAGAGACAAAAACTGTGCTGTAAGGTTTGGAAAATTTTAAATATAATTGTACGTTTGGAGGGTATTGTACCTTGGATTGAAAGAACTCATGAAAAAAACTATATTCTTACTTTCAGAAAATGTTTTTCTAAATTTCATTGAAAAGAAACGTAAAACAATAAAAGCATCACGTGCAACATCCAGTCATGAAGTATGAGTGAGTGTTGATAAAACATTTGAAGGGCTTTGAATGTGGAAAGAAGTGGAAATAAACAGGTTTTGAGAAATGGAGGGACTGTACTATGACAGGGAAGAGGAAACCAAAAATGTGCAAGAAGATTCCTGTGGGACACCGGGATGCTGCTGCTATTCCTGTGCAGGAGAAGGACAGAGGACAAGTGTCTTTTTGTGGGTTTTGGACAAGGTAGAGGGTTGTTTGGTTGTAATTAAATACTCAGGACGGGCAGCCAAAGTGGGGCCACAGATTTACACCACAAGCATCTTCCAAACTTGTTTACTGTGAACATCAATGTGAAAGTGCTACAAATTACATATGTTAACAGAAAATTTTCTTAATGGAAAAATAAATCAAGCATAAATGGACAAGGAGAGTGGACAAATTTGCACATTTTGATGCTGATGAGAAACTACCAAGATTAGATTTACAAAACTTGTAGCCTTAGAATATTTATTTATAAAGACTAAATAATTCAAATGAATCCACTGCACTGTTTATATACAATATGACTAAATAATAAAGTAAAAAGAACTGTCACTGACAGTGTTTTCCCTCTTATGAGTCTGAAATAGTTTGGAAGAAGAGGAAAGGAGACGGGAGAAAATAAAGTTAAGTACATACTTGTTTACAGGATTTCCAGTAAGCAAACACACATCTATTTCTGCACCTATTTCATTCCTCTCTCTGACGTCTCCACAAAGAATCTTCTAACATCCTGAACTGGTTCCTGACATGCATTCGCGATGACCACACCAACACTGCGAACCCTCAGTAATGAGCGCCAGGATAACTGCGAGGTCGCGCTCTGTCATCGCCTCCTCCTTTACTTGACCCCTCTCTTCTCGCCCTCAGCCTCTACCCCTCAACACATTCCTCTTTTTATGCCCATGAGTAGATGACAGATGACAGTCCTCTCATCTGTCTTTGAAGTTGTGTGACACACTGTCTCCATTCACAGCTGCGTGCATGTCACTATTGTGTTTGGGGAATTTGTGTGTGAGTGGAGGGACGGGAGAAAGCAACCCCTGCTCACGTCAAGATCACCGCTGCCACTGGTTGAACCCATTGACTAAATGTGACTGACATAATGGGTCTGAGATGCCAGGGTAGCAGGGTCAGAAGATTTTAAGAAATCCAGCCAACATAAAATAGATTCCAAACATGCATGTCATTATGGTCATCACGTCCAATGTTTGTCACTGTCAGACTGGGTGAAGGGGAGGATGAATGACCGGGCCAGAGGCCTGATGTCAGTGCCCTCAAATCTCCCTGTTATCACACAGCAACTCTATTGAGATATTACACTTAATCCTTTGACATTCAGTCAAGACAAGACCAGGTATGATTGAAATGGGAAAATCCAGTTTAAAATGAGACCAAAGTGCAAGTGAAATTGCAGAGTCGAAAAAGAGAAAGGCAAGAAAACCTCCAAAACATCAGTAATTTTTTAACTAAGCAAGAAATATAAAAAATCAGGGCCAATGCATTATTCTTGTAGCATACGCATCAAACCGAGAAGGATGAACTCATCATTTGTAGCTCCCAAGGATAAAAAGGGTTTGAGACAAAGGAAATTTAGTAAAAGACATGACGCTCCTTACAGTCATTATTAGAATACCTTAAAGCTAACAGCATTAACTAACTCTACATCACTGTCAAGATCAACATTGATCAATATTAAATTTAATATTTTCATAATTGTTTTTTCCATACCACCAAGCCATTGTTACATCTAGCTGATATTTTGTGTATATGGTGATTTAGAGATTCAACACACCTCTTTGTATGTTAGACTGAAAATCAGTTTCACACTTTGAACCTTGTGCATCAGTTAAATTTACTACCCTTATAGGTCATTAGAGGATAAAAATGTTTTACCCAAAAACTGCTATTAAGACAGGTTTGTATTTTTCCTACTCAAATCGATCAATGAACTTCAGTCCTATTTAGAACTTTTAAATGTGTCATTATTCTAATTATTCTAACCATTTAAATGGCAGTTTAATTACACAACGTCACATTTTTTACATCAAAAATAAAGAAAATGTGTTGTTTTCTATCAAATACACGTTTGGGAGCTGGGGGATTGTTTTCTTAATCAGTTTTAAATGTCCTCTAATGATGTAATGATCACGCCATCACTTCTGTCACCTGTATAGAGACTGAGAGAGGACAGGGACAAAGAGAACAGAGACATCTGTTGAGGATGAACAACTTAACAGAAAGTCTGGTCCTAAAAATGTGGGTTTCAATTATTCAGGTAATTACTAAACAAAATTACATTAACCTGCCCATTAAAAGGACATGGAGGTGAAAGAGATGACCAATTAGATCCAGAGATAGAAGAGGCTACTCTTCCCACTGGTGGGTTTGATTTAGGTAACAAAGCTATAAGACCAGACAGATCATGCTGAACAGATGCCCACAAAATACACTTTCCCCATTGTCCAAAAGATGCTTGTTAACTGGTACGTCTAACTCTAAGAGTGAATGTGAGTGACCCCAAATAGGATAAAGCAGGTATAGAAAATAGATAGATGAACAGAGTTAACTAATGGGAAATGGAATTAGGTGGTATGTGGCTTTTCCATTCAAATATATAGTATTTATATCATTGTTTCCAGAAGAACTCAGTAGGAGCATGCGGTCATGGTAACTTCTCCCATGCCCCACACGGTTTCTGTTCTAAATAACATTAGAGTAATTGGAGATTATTACAATAACTGCTCTTCAATGTTGCTTTAAACCTATTGTTGTCATGATTTCACCGTCTTTAAATCCGAGAGACATTCCTGGTAAAAGCATTAGGCAGTGTCTGTGTCAATAACTTTTTTATTACTCTTGTCTGCTGGTTATTAATGTTTATGCTTATCTGCTAGTTGTTAATGTCTGAGGATCAATCAGAAATGTAACTTTATTGTTTTAGGATTTGACATGTGTTGCTGACCTCTTGCCCAGGTCACCCTTGTGAAGAAGAGGGTTTTGTCTGAATAAAGAAAGGCTTTTTTCCATAAACTAGTGACATAATTTAATCAAATGGGTATTAAAAGGTTTATATTAATTTGAATAATTACACATTTGGTAGTTTTGATAAAGAGTGAAATGGATTGAGCAATTTAAGCAAAAAAGTGGAAATATTTAATGTTTCTAAAGCAGAGAGGAAGAGAGTTTTTGTCCTCTAATCACCCAACAGGGTAGTAAATTTGTCCCCAGTGTCCCTTTGACCTTTAAGAAAAATTTTAATTTTAATTTCAAAGTTAATTTTCTTACAAATAAAACAAAACATCCTTTATCGAGCAACATAACCTAAATGGCGGATTTAAAAAGTCCCTAATGACCTACAAGGGTTAACTTAACTGTGTGAAAGAACTTTTAGAAAAAAAGGAGTTGGGACGAAGGAAGGGAGGAAATCACATTAATGTCTTCATCACTGTTCCAGTCTTACCATCAGAGCGGTGGATGCAGGTATGCTGGTTGTCACTGAGGAAGAAGCCTTCTGTACACTGACACTCGTAGCTTCCCATAGTGTTCACACACACTTGCTGGCAACCACCATTGTTGTCCAGACACTCGTCCACATCTATTTGGATGGACAGCCATATTGACATAAAGATAAAAGAGAGTAAGGGAGATAAAGTTAGCCACAGCAGAATTTAGAAATAACAGCCCATAAGGGTTTCATAAATAAGCACATGTCAGCGAGAATTTATGTGCCCAGCAATATCTGATGAAAGGGATAACACCAGAGTAAGGAATGTTATTGCCACACACACACACATACATTCGCTTACAGATATGATGTCCTCACTGGCCAACATGCTCATTCTGCTACAGTAGATGAGTGAATCAAAAGCTTGGCACCAAGTAGTAACAGGGGTCTGTCAATGTAACTGCACACAGTGTGTGTGAATGTTTTATGTGCAAATACTGGTCCACAAGTGTGTTTATAGGGCCCTACTGTGCCGCTGAAAGGCCAGTAAATTTCCAATAGGGCATTTTGATGGGACTGAAGCGAAGTGGAAACATGTTACACCCTCGACTGACTTTAATAGAGATCAAACAGAACTGCCCCTGCATGTGTGTGTGTGAGTGTGTTTGTGTGTAAAGCTAGCGCCTGACCGGAGTGACTTTGCATTGTGCTTAGCCTGAAGTAAAGAGGCTGACCTGGGAGTTTGCACAAGGGAGGTTACACAAGCAAAGATGTGCTGTGAGGAAAAACAAGGATGTGTGGATGGAACACACCATATTGGACATAATGTCAATTCCTAAAAAGTTGGGACAAAATGTAAAAAAAAAAAGCAGAAAGCAATTATTTGTAAATCTCACAAACTCTCATTTTATTCTTAATGGAACATAAGCAACATTACAGATAATGAAACTGAGACACTGACCATGGAAAATATAAGCTCATTTTGAATCTGATAGCAGTAACACATCAAAGTTCATGTTCATTTGACAATTAATTAGGTTAACTGGCAACAAGTATAACTGAGTATTAAAAGTAAGTAAGCAAGTAGGTAACATTAATTTATTTAGGGATTTTTATTAATAAACACAAATCCATAAAACCATAAAAGAAGAGCATTACAATAAAAAGAAATTAATATTAATAAAATTTAAATGAGGATGAACTAAAGTAACACTTATTTTACCATAAGTAAAAGTTCTGTCCACACAGGTACTCAGGTGAGTGCATGGGACAGACAGCAGATTATGGTAATTATATCAAAGAGTGCATGAGGTGATGTGGGCGTGGATGAGATCTGTGAGATGTGTGGGTACTTGTTCCTTTAGAGTTCTGTATGTGACGGTGAGTATATTGAAATGAACCCTGTAGGTGACTGGAAGCCAGTGTATGGAGTGGAGCAGGGGGAGGTGACATAAGAACGTTTGTTTGACCTGGTGAGTAGCCAAGCAGTGCCATTCTGAATGGATTGTAAGTGATGAAGAATGGTTTTATTGAGTGATGAAAACAAGTTGCAATGATCAATACAGAATAAAATGAAAGAATGAAGAAGCATCTCCATGTCTTCATGGGTGACCATGGCCTTCAGTTTACTAAAGTTATGAAGGTGGGAGAAAAAAACTAGCCTGAGATTTTATGCATAGGTTGAATGATAGTAAATTATGAAGTAACACCTCTAAGTTTCTTAAACATGAACAAACTGTGGAAAACAAGACCCCAAGATTCGGCATTATTTCAGGAATAATTTTTATCTGCAGCTACGATTAGAAACCCAGTCTTATGAGGATTTAGCTGAAGGAAGTTATTAGTCATCCAGCCTTTCATTTCTTCAACACAATCAAGGAGTCTACTAAATCCTGGGACCGGCGGCTGCCTATCTTGGGCCACTGGGGCCTGTGCCCCAAAACCGTAGGGGGGCTCTGGCTGGGGCTCTCTTTTGCTACCCTCCGGATGGGTCTGGGGTCGTCTTCAGGGTGGGGTGGCTTGTTTTTGTGCTTTTTTTCTGTAAAAGCTGTAGGAAATTTTCTGGTGTGTTTATGTACAAATGTAGAAGTTTGTTGTCTGGTATTAGTGTGGATTGAAGGGTCGTTTTCTTCTGTCTGTGGTGTTTTTGTCTCTTCTTTCTGCTTTCCCTTTAGCTTCTTTTTGCTGTCCTCTTTCTTTTTCTGTCCCCTCTGGTCAGGTCCAGCAAGATTACATAAATTCCATGATTCAAAGTAAATAAATGACAATAAATAAATAAATAAAGGAATCAGACTATCAAGAGGAGTATTATACCCATAAGCCTCCCCTTGGCAAAGCAATTTTTTGGGGCACAATACAGCAACCAGACTACCATTCTGCTGCTATGATGCTGGACAAGACAGGTTAAAAAATAAAAAAAAATAAAAATGAAGATCCCACCACCTACAGGATATACTATCTTCAAGAGGTTCAAATAATTTGGCAAGACTAAAGGTCAAAACTGGATACTTCCTCAGGCAGCACTGCCTTAATAACAGGCATGATTCTCTACTGGAAATCATCGCATGGGCTCAGAAACATGTTCAGAAATCACTGTCTATGAACAGAGTTTACAGTGCAATCCACAAATGCAGGTTAAAGCTCAGTCGTGCAAAGAAGAAGTCATATGTAAACATGATCCAGAAATGGTGTGAGGCAAAGAGGAAATCAAAATTTGAAATTCAATTTGGAAACCATGCCTTGTGGACTAAATAGGAGAGAGAGCATCCAGCTCATTTTCAGTGGACAATTTAAAAGCCTGTCTCCCTGATGCTATGTGGTTGTATTAGTGCTTATGGCGTGGACAGCTTCTATATCTGTGAAGGCTCCATCAATGCTGGAAAGTACGTAGAAATTTTAGAGCATTATTTGCTCCCATGAAAACAACCTATCTTTTAGGGTAGACCTCGCAGATTAAAGCAAGACAATGTTAAGCCATGTACTGTATACATCACAACAGCATGGCTTCACCAGAGTCCAAGTGCTGAACTGGCATTTCTGCAGTCCAGATCACCAACAGACCACATTTGGCATGTCCTGAAATGGAAAGTCTGGCAACAAAGACCCAGGACTGTTTAGCATCTACAATCCTGTATCAGACAAGAACAGAACAACATTCTTCTTCTAGCATTCACAGAAACATGGTCATAGTAATGAGGATATTAGTTTTTGTGTGTATATGGCACAATGTCTATGCCAGAATTATGACTGTCTGGAATAAAAGTAAACCTGCATGTTCAGTTACGTTCTCTGACTTATTTCTGCCAACATTTCTACTTAAGTACAGGCCACGAGGCTCTTCTGTAAGTTACATTCAAAGCCCCTTAACAGTGTTTGATTGAACTTATATAAAATTTTGTTTAAATTCAGTGACACTACTTCACAAAGTGGCAGGTAGCTAAAAATTTGGGGGCAGGCAAGATAGCCAGTTGCAAGAAATATGATAGGTTAGGTTGAAGGGACAAACAAACAGTTGCACTTAAAGATGATGTAGTGTGCAAAACGCACATATTTTTACAACTACATGTTCACCTCCTTATCTTCATGTCTCAATTTTAAATTCTAATCATGCTGCATTCACTGTACCTCAGAATTGGGATGTTCAAATATTTTTGCTCATGTTTTCTGCTTTGCTATTACAAACAAGTTCTCATACGCAGCCAATAAAACGTTTAAATTAGAGAGATTATGACTTTAACAGTAGTTTCTTAAATGTTTTACATCCAGACTGGGGAGCCAGCCAATTTGAAAGATGGAAATCAGCAAATAATAACTAACAAAAGAATGGACCAGGAGTAAAGCCCAGGGTTTGCTGAGCCAATATGTGACGTAGGAATTACTACACAGTTATGAATGGAGCCTCATGTGACTTCATCTTAATTCTCTCCGGGGCAGTGTTTTAACAATCTTGGCCAGTAACACATGACTCGCAGCGAGAGGCTAATAAAGTGATCATTACTCGCTGTCTGTGACCAAACTGCAGACAGGGGGAATTTAAGTATTTGAGAATAAAACTTCCAGTCATTTATTATTTTATCATTATGGTGAGTGGAAGTGTAAACTAGGTTTGTTAGTTGTAATAGTATTAGCTTTCAGGCTGGGGACTTAAAGACCTAAAGAAAGAGTGTCTTATATGAAAAGGGCCCAATGCATATCCTTTAAGGTGCAACACCAACAAAAGCCTTTAGAACGACCTCAATACTTTAAGACAGTGGATTTAAATATACTTAATGTAACTTTAAGACAAAACAGATCTTTTGCCACTCAGAGTTCTCTCTTTACCAAGACAAAACAAAGCTTCGGCCTCCTAAATATTTCTGGCTTTAGTAAGACATAAGAAAAGCATTGCTTCACTAATAAACTACCCAGATGCATTATTATAGTTACTGACTAGTTTCACCCATTTTGACCAGTGTAGTAGTGTTAATGTCCTGTCCAGTAGTAGTGTGGTAATATTTCTGAAAAATGACTGTGATACAGTAGCTAGGCCTTAAAGAAACATATATTTTTTCTACCAGCTTTCAAGGATCACTCTCCAGCTCCACTTAGTTCAATTACGTTTACTTTAGGCTCTAGAAACGCTAAACTTTAACACTTAAAAACAAAGCAGCTCACAAACCAATCACAAGAACATGTTCAATGGTTTCCATTCTCATTCACTTTGAACTGAGTGATGTCTGAAAACTGGTTTCATTGCTTCTCTTTGCAAGTGCTTAGCTTGCACTGAAAGTTAGACTTTACTCTTCTGCACACTGCAGTCAACAATCAATGGATTCACTTAACTCCACAGCTTATAATAGCAGCATGAGAAATGAGAACTTTTAAACAAAAGAAAATAAAAAGAGTGACTGTTCAATCCTCACTAATATAAGTTTTATTTGTGCTGCTTGATGAAAGTAATCACTAAGGATATCAATATTAGGTCCACCTTGCTGGTACTGGGTTGGACCCTCCTTCTCCATTAGAACAGACATAAACAGAATCCTTCATGGCATACATTCAACAAAGTGTTAGAAGCATTCCTCCGAGGTTTTGCTCCATATCAACATGATAGCGTCACACGGTTGCTGCAAACTTGTCAGCGACACATCTATGATGAGAATCTCCCGCTCCACCACATCCCAAAGGTTCACTTTTTGATTAAAATCTATTAAATGTGGAGGCCGTTTGAGTGCACTGAATTCAATATTATGTTTAAGAGAGATTACCTAATCTTTATGATATTATCCTGCTGAAGTAGCCATCAAAAAATGATACACTGTGGTCATGACAGGATGGACATGGTCAGCAACAATCCTCAGGCATGCTGTGGCATTCAGCCCATCAGCTTCTAGTTGTAACCATTGGTTATCTAAGTTACTGCTATTTTTTTTAACTCTGACATCATTTTGGTCCAGAGAGCTGCAGCTCACTGGAATTTGTTTTTTTCGAGCTACTCTCTGTAAACCCTAGAGATGATGTGTAAAAATATATTAGCAATTTCTGAAATACTCAAACCAGCCTGTCTGGAACCGACAACCATGTCACCAACAGTTACTCCCTTATCTTCCTCATTCTGATGCTCAGTTTGAACTTCAGCAAGTCATCTTGACCATGTCTGCATGTTTGAATGCCTGATTTATTTGTGTTAACAAGCTATTTAACAGATGTACTTAATAAAGTGGGAGAGTGTTTAACTCACACAGGATGGTTATAAGAGCATAAGACACAAAAAAAGTAAGGAATACAACACTTGCAATGATATTTTTAGTTGTTTCTTCCCATGATAGGGTTTCCTTGCTGAGCCACAGCCGAAGAATTGGAATAGCAACAAGGAACTTTGTAGGCAACAAAAATTCTTTTTGGATGTTAATCTTCAGCAGGCCGAGTCCAACCGAGTCCTCTAATTTTCCTGGTCAGGCTTGAGCTAAAATAGAGGAATGATAACAAAGAGAGGCAATGTTGTTTTATAAATCTTTGGAAAATAACCCTTCTTTGGTCAAATGTACCTATTGTCATATCAAGAGAACACAACCCAAAACAAAATGCCGGGGTTGTGTATTTCTGCATTTTAAAACTGACTTTAGATGCATGAACATGTTTTAACACGGAAAAAATACATATTCTTCCTTGATTTGTTTTCTCTTTAAAACTTCCTTTTTAAAAATCTCAAAAGTAAAAAAAAAAAAAAGCAAAAAGGAAAATGAGTAGATTTTTTTATTGATGCTCTAATGACAGAATTTTAAATTAATTTGCTTGATTCTGCATGTTTTTTCTAAAAACACATTATTAATGTAATGTGTGTGTCTTTTTGTAGTTGTGTTTGAACATTTTTTTTTACAGAAAAATGTCATTTTCCCCTCCCCGGTCCCATGCTTGTCCTTTACTACACATCCAGTCTATAACATGCCAGACTGTGCATGCTGTGGTTGAAGACTTCCCGCTGCGCAGCCACCTCCTCAATCCCCACATGAAATGAAAAAGACATGTCAAAAGGAAAGAAAAATAAACTCACAAAAGCACACCAGACATTCAAAGTGGGCACTGAACCGTCGACACATTGAGCCCAGCTGTGTCCATGCCAAAACCAAATAAATAAAGTCAAAATCAAAAGAAAGAAAGGAACCAAAGAGGGCCGCTCTCTAATCAGAGCACAATTAAGCAATCTTAAATCAATTACTGCCCTAAGTTGTTGACATAGTGCATCTGCGAGATGATGGAGTGACTTCCTGCACGCACACGCAAACTGTTGTCTACAATTTTCCAAAGTGTGGTATGTCTGAGGCTAATTCAAAGCACTACAAGGTTCTGAGGTTTCCCAATATCATGCTTTGGGTCTATTAAAAACCACAAAGACTTTAAAGTTTCTAGCAAGCATGCCAAGAGCGTGTGAGAAATAAAACGAGTGTGAAATTTCACAGAAAAACAAACAAGCTGGGCAAAAATGCTGTTTTCAAATAAAGCTGTTGTACTTTGATGGCCTAACAGTTGTATTTATACTGTGCCTTTCAACCTTCAGCATCTCCAGCTCACTCCTGTAAAACTACGTGAACTGGTTTAGATAGATGAGTTGCAATGCATGATGGTATTTTCCCAGCGATATTAAATTAGTCAGGAAATGGGACTGTTAACCTTTTTGTTTTGTTTTTTGTTTGTTTTTTACCAGTCATGGAAGGCATGTGAATTTAATTTACATGATCTAAAGGACTCAAGCACAAGCACTGGCATTATGATGGCTCATAACACAAGAGCAAAGACCTTTCAAACTGTGGCTGCGCAGCGACCGATAGTTTTCATTGTATAGGTTCAGGTATAAAGAAGTTGAGGAAAAAATAGCATGTGCAGTGCTACTTTGCAAAGTGTGCCCCCGTCTATAAAGTAAATCTCTAGCTGAATGAGAGACATGAGCATTTAACATCATAACAAACTCTGTGATCCTTGGTTGTATAAAGCAGAGGCTGGAGCTCAGCTTAAACTGCAGTATAATAAAATGACAGTCTTTTGAAGTTTTGCTAATGTTATTGTCATGTATCAGAGGCTGCCACTTATCTCCACAGTTAGTGATGACAGTAAATATGAACTAAAAGAGTTCTTGGTGATGATATGCTTTCCTTGAGTCAACACACAATAACACAATCTGCTTGTCCTCCCTTCGCCCACTGCTCGTACATGTTTAGGATGTGGGATTGAATCGAATATAAGATTTAATGCAATCCATTGGTTTCCTTTGCTAGGCAATTCTTTTTTTGTTTTTTAGAATTGGCTTATATGAACACAACTATTGAAAATTGGACTTTAAATGGACAGCAATGAATTGGAAGAAACTGGGCTGTGCCTGTAAAACACACTTGTTTTACTGACTTTGGCGGTATAACTTTATTAAATTTGAATTTAACCAAATCTTCTCAAAGCAAATCAAATATTGATGAATTCCACCATGCAAAAAATTAGAAGACGGGTAAGAAAGAACTTTAAATAAATATTAATCAAATCAAATCAAACTTTATTTACAAATGCTCGTCATAAAATTAGAATATCATGAAAAAGTTTATTTATTTCAGTAATTCCATTCATAAAGGGAAACATGTACAATGTAGATATTCATTCCTCACAGACTGACATATTGCAAGTGTTTATTTCTTTTAATATTGATGATTATAACTGACAACTAATGAAAACCCCAAATTGAGTATTCTAAACTGAATGCAGGTATAAAATACTAAAAGTCATAAACATCTGGCTTGATGCTGCTGTGAGGAAACAATATCATGGGAATCCATCCACACCAGGAGCGAGTTCACCCATGTCCATGGTTGCCGCTACGGCAACCACCCCAATCAGGGCAGACCGGGGCCCACACCACAACCATAAGGCTGCAGTGCCAGGCCCCAGCCACCCAGACATGGGCGATCACCATTAAAGACCTAAAACTCTAAGTCAAACATGTTGACTTGTGACTTAAAACTCAGCTTGGAGATCGGGGTCCTCATTTATCAAACTGTGCATAGCAAAGCAACTTACAGGTGACGTTAGCAAAATGCTTCTACTTTCGGATATATCAAAGAGTGCCCACACACGTCCTACACCTGTTTCTGTTCATAAGTCAGAATCCACTCTAAAACGGGCACAAGTAAGAGGAACGTCTTCCCACACCCACAGGGTGGCTATAAATGGTCAGGTGGACGCCTGTAACACATATTCATCACATCATTTCCATGATGGATCAGGAGGGGAAAAGGAGACTGTTTCAGGGTGTGAAACTGAGATCCTGATTTACTAGTTGAGAAACGTAAAAATGTTCAATTGGTCGGCACGGCGTGGACATAACTTGTGTCAGAGGGGCAGAATAGTGGCAGCAGGTAGCAGATGCTGTCATTGCAGTGTCAGAAGGTAAGACACGCCAGAGGCATCAGAACGTGCGGCTGGATATCTCTGTCAGTCGGTAGAGCATGCACCTGCCATGTAGGAGACCTAAGTACGAATCCCACAGGGGTAAATCGCTTTGGAGAAAAGCGTCTGCTAAATGACAGTACTGATGCCAGTAATTTAGTCATTTGTTTTAATTTATAAAATAAATATATACAGATACACCTGAGATTAGTAGCAGTTTATTTAGTGTTAAATAATATTCCTTTCTAGTTGCTGGTGCTCGGGTGGACGGTGCAGAGGGACACAATCACCGCTATTAACCAGGTGGACAAGGACTTGCGGGAAATGAAGACCGTCTGGACAGAAATTGGGACAACAATTAAAAAAAGCATTGTGTAAGAATAAATAAATAAAAGGAAATCCACCTCTTGTGTGTTTCATCAGCGTTGCATCACTTCTAGACCTCCAGTCTGCGTCCTGCTCTGCTGGAATAAATGACCAAAGCTACTTTTCTACCGACTGCTACATGCTGGCAGCAGACTGTCCACCTTATTTAGCTGGATGAATTTTATAACATAGAAGTTTTGTTTCACAGTGACAGAACATATTTTAGTGGTTGAGGTTTTATTAATATCATTTCCCTTTTTACTGAAATTCCTGGGTTTTTTCCCAGAGTGTGCGCTCTGAATGAATTAATATTGAATGTGCCTCTTTGTTCTTTTCTGCAAACAGCTTTAATATCTAAGATGTGGTGTGAAAGGTAATAGTGGATTGTGCACAAATGTCTCATATTTCACATAATTTCCTTGATTTTATTCTTTACCGGTGGTGTCGCCATTTCCCGTTTCTCTAGATTATGTGCGTACAGGAGGGTCAGAGTTGCCATGAAGGTAGGAACATTGTGTGGATTTCCCCTGTTCCTATGTTAACATGCAGGTTGATTTGTGTATGTAATTTTTCCCCGACCAGTCGTCCGCAGCATTGGCTTTTATTTGTGTATTTATTTGTGTAGATCTGGGTGGCGATGGGGCTTGTTCATCCGCGCGTGCGCGCCGGATCCCCTTTTGTTGCTGAGAGAGTTGCTGCTGTTTGCTGGTGAGACTGAGTTGGTGAGTTAAGTAACGATTGCTAAAATACGGTTGTCTACAAATGTGCACGTGGTATGTTACCCGCCATGTGTACGTGATGTTAATACTGGTTTGTGGGATTTGTGTTGTTGCAATTGTTCACCTAATGGCGAAATGGTTATGAGGAGGAAATGCTAGTTGCTAATAGCATGTAGCTCCTGCTCACTACAAGAAAGGAGAGTGATCAAGTAACCTGGGGTGTGTCCCAATCCGCACTAAACGTACGCCATCTTGCTGACGTAGCGGAAGGGGAGGGACTTTCAACCAGATTTCCAGAGCTGAATAATGGCGGCCAGGAACTGAGCGGTACCGATGCAGGCGGAGGCGGTTTTGTACAGATGTAAGTATGAAGTTATTCCATAATAATTCTAATATAAACGGCAGCATGCTGCCGATCTCTTCTATCCCTGACGACAGTTATGGATCTGATCGTTGGTTGGACGCTGCTGTTCTACCGACTCAGTAGAATTAGCGCACATACATGTCAGCAGTTTAGCCGGTTTCATGGATGTAGATAGATGTAGATAACTTATTGGTGTATTTATATAAAAGTATAATTAATTCTATAGGTTCCGTATGTTTATTCATCGTTGTTGAACCTTCAGATTAAGCACTGCGGTGTCTGTGGCTTAAACAAAATGGTCCTTGATATGAAAACTGTTCCGCTGGTTAAAGAACCGGCCCGTTTCCATGGTACCGTTGACTGAGCCGTAGCTGATTGTCCATCAGTTTAGATAAGAGTTTGCTAAGTACCCATGAAGTACTATTATCTACTGAGGTTGACTAAAACAGTGTAGACCAAGATACATTGTTACAATAATGACCTTTTAAAGGCATTTATAGCATAAAGTATGATGACATGCAAACACGTATGTGGACTTGGACGGATTCTCCTGAAAAAAGTATATAAACGGAGCGGTGCTGCCAGGCAGCATGTCGGAGGGTGAAATACCTTAAAATAAATAAGCATACGTTCTAACTCATGTTCATCCTCCTGCCACCCAGCACATGGACTGTTTACCCCCCTGCCCTCTGGGAAGCGCTACAGGAGCCTACGGACAAAAACCACAAGGTTTAGGAACAGCTTCTTCCCCACAGCTGTCTCCCTGCTGAACTCTGCCCCACATGC
>JBAMHW010000026.1:8476551-8488384 GCA_037177495.1 Rhadinocentrus ornatus
GGAAGCCAGTGTAAAGATCTGAGGACTGGAGTTATATGATCTACTTTCTTGGTCTTGGTGAGGACTCGAGCAGCAGCTTTCTGGACTAACTGCAGCTGTCTGATGGACTTTTTATGGAGACTTGTGAGGACAGCATTACAGTAGTCCAGTCTACTAAAGATAAATGCATGGAAACGCTTTTCCAAGTCCTGCTGAGTCCTGAGCAGTTTAAGTAATAAAAGGCCGGCTTCACAACTGTCTGTTTAATATCCTTACTCATTGAAATGAACATTTATTTAATAAGTTCATTTTAATCTCTTGTTTTATTTATAGAGTGACCTTCATTTGCATAAATCAGCAGAAATGCATACAAGAATGTAAAAACAAGAATGAAAAAAGAAAATATTAAATTTAAGTAGTGGAGAACATAAAAAGTTGAATTTACAAGGAAGTGAAACCATTTACCTTTTTTAAAAAAAAAAAAAAAAGTCCAGTGAAATCAAAAGGAAAAAAAAAACAATTACTATGAAATAAAAATGCTGAAATAGACGATTTTTGGTTAAAAAAAACAAAACTAATAAAAAAGATTATAAAACAAGATAAATAGCTACAGGGATTAAAATAAAAAAATTATTAAATAAAAAAAATTGCATGTTAAATAAGTATTGAAATTAAAATGAGGTTAAATAAATTCAGATCAAAATGGGAGCACTAATTATTCCTACTTTTAAATTAATGCAATATTTTGTTTTAGTTGAATTAAATTGCAATGTTTGATTTAGTCAGCTATTAATATACTGTATTTTTGTATTGTAGCAGTTTTAGTCCAAACTAAAAAACTGTTGTAAAGGTTATATTTATGATAACTGGTTATGTATTTAGGGACATTCGTATTTGTCTTTATTTTTAAGCGGTACAGCTTTGATTTAGCTTTAATAATTCCTTCTTCTTGTGATTTTAAGTGAATCTGTTCTGTAAGTGGACGATGAACTGATGCTTTCCTCCAGGTTCTACCTTGGAGGTCCCACCAGTGTACGAGGGTTTGGCATGTACAGCATTGGGCCACAGAGTGAAGGTAGAAAACTGACTGACACTTCACAAGTTTCTGCTACAGAAGTGTGAAGTCGTTGAAAATCTGCATCCTTTCAGTAGAGAAGTAACACCAGAAGCCATTTTTTTTTGTCATGGTTTGTGAAAATATTGTGATATATTTGTCCAGTGAAGGGAATGACCAAAGCTAAACTAATGATAATAATAATGTAGGAAATGTTACACAGCACATAGGAAATTTTAAGACCTCAGTTTGGTTTGTCGGCTAAATTCTGAGCTTCTGCAGAAGCTTGTGAATAAAAACTTGAATAACATAAAAAAAAACTCATTCAGACTGGAAAATTGCTTATGCATTGCAACATCTCTACAAGGGATAGCATTTGCATTGGAATACATTTTAGTGTGTTTTTGTGAGCATGACAAATCTGATTGTTCTCGAAGCTGCTCTGCAGTGTGTGTATGATGCCTCAGGTGAACCTTCAACAGGACTACTTGGAGGGAACTTAATGTAGAAGAGAGATGGATGTGTATACTAGGTGTAAGACAGCAGTGCAACTTCCTGTTTGTTCCAGGTGACTATCTGGGTGGGGAGGCCTACTGGGCAGGCGGGCTGCACCTCTACACCCCTCTACCATTCAGACCTGGAAAGGGAGGCTTTGGAGATCTATTTAGAACGCACTTCTTTCTCAATGCAGGCAACCTCTGCAACCTCAACTATGGTGGGTTCATGTAACATGATGCTAAATGTGCTAGCAGGTCTGCACCTCAGCTTCTCCGTCTTTCTCATTCATTCTCTCGGTCTCTTTCTCCCATATTTGTAGTTTTAATCACTTACCTGCAGATTAAAATGTAGGAAGTCGAGACTGATCTGTGCTTCGGTTGATTCTCGTTGTGTGTTGTGCAGGTGACGGTCCCCAGGCGCATCTTCAGAAGCTCGCTGAGTGTATTCGCTGGTCTTACGGAGCAGGAATTGTGCTGCGGCTGGGAAACATCGCCAGACTGGAGCTCAACTACTGTGTGCCAATGGGAGTTCAGAGTGGCGACAGGTTGGAATCTAGTTATCGAGATTCCTTTGTTTTTAGGGGTTAAATGGGAGCTGCCTAACAGTGATGTCAGGCATTTTACTCAACATGTAGGGAAAATTGTAAGCCGCTAGGTTTATTAGAATAGGAGTCTATATGAATCTAGTGTGATCTGTTTACACCTGACACTAACGTGTTTTTACTGATCTGATCACAAACGGACATGTCCAGGATGGTTTCAGATTTATTCCCTCAGACCACGTTCAGAGGTGGTTTATAACTGAATTGGCTGAAGCAACATTTAATCACTGATGTGCCTCCATAAAGTCATGCTTCCAGTTCCAAAGAAAAACAAATAATAATAAAAAACACACCGTACTAGCCTTTTTCTTTTTTTCTTTTCTTTTTTTTTCTTTTTTATCACATATATTCACAACTGGGTTGTATACACACTACTTACAAAAAGTTAGGGATGTTCAACTTTCAGTTGAAATTTACTGAAAACGCAGAAGTTCTTGCTAAGCTGATATAATATTTTAAATGTAGGACACTAAAGTAGAATTATTCGATGGTAATTGCTTTAAATAATTCATTGAAAGAGCAACTAACAGTTGTGGGTATAATACAACATAAAATGTAATTCTTTCGGAACTTGTGATGTCTGTGTTTTGTTCTGATGTTTGGATGTAAACAGTGCGATGAAGAGGACTGTTTAGACACGCGCTGTCATTGAACTAAACATTTAGTGGTAGATTCATGGTTTAGACACTTTTTTTTTGTTTTATTTTGTAGTTGAACAGCAGTTTGCACAATTAATACTTAAACAGTTAAACATGGGCATTCAAAATTTTAGAGGAGGTCAAATTAACCCATAAAACTCCACTAGATATATATTTATATCTATTAAGCTGAATGTTCTGGCTTCATAAAATTAAATAAAAATTCTGTACTTTTGGCAAACTTTCTTTCCCTGGTTGCAACACGGAAGCAATGCAGGAATTTTTGTTTGGTCCCAGTTAAAAATATTATGTTAGATCTCTGTAATCATTGATGACATGAGGGCGATGTGAGGCAAAGGAGCAGGGGAGAGGGCTGTTAGTACCTGTGTAGAAAATGCACAGGTGAACTTTGAGATTTTGCAGACTTCTTTTTTTCCCCCATCCCATTAGTAAAAAAAAAAAAAGAGGGTTTGGTTAAGCTGAGGTCATTTTTCAGGATGATAATGCATCTTCCCATGGAGATAACAGCATGAAAACGTTTCTTCAGGAAAGGCATCGACTCAGCAAACAGTCTAGATTTCAATCTGACTAAGAAGTTGGGCTAAATAAAGAGCTAACTGTGATGTTTTTGTTCAGTATTCAATAGCTGGGCTTTGTTTCATTACTCTGTTTTTTTTTCTATTACTTTTGTGGGTTGTAATTCCATCATTTTTGCCAGGGATTTAGGAAACATTTATGTGGAGTATTGAATTGACAGGGACGAGGTTAGTCCAAAGATCAGTTGCAGATGGTGAAGTTACGTTTTTGTGAGCAGTGGTTTACAAATTTTCAAACCTATTAATGGCTGTGCTCACAATGTGCAAGTTTAAACTGAATACACTTTATTACAATCCCTCACATTTATAGTCCATTTGCGATCAGATCTTTAATACTCTAATGGCCCCTAAAATTCATGAGAAATCCTGACTTCTGCCTGGTTTTCTTTCTCTCCTTGCAGAATATGTGACGGTGTCCAGTTTGGAGCAGGGATTCGCTTCCTGTGACCTTTCCATTGCTACCCTCACTGCTCAAGAAGACTCCGACATAAAAAGGGAGAGTGATTTGTCTTTTTTTTCACCTGTAACTTGTTGTAGAGTGTGAAACACTAGCACGAGTCCTATGTTGTGGGGAAATTAACCTGACTTCCCTGAAACCCTCTTTTATATGCACCAGCTGAGGCTGTTAGATAACAAAGTGCCAGTGTTGGACAACACACACACACAACTAATTCCATATTTTACCAGCTAAACTGAAAGTCATAAACAATCCAATATAGTCCTTTAAAAAATCTTGCATCCATTCACATTACTATTTTTTGCAGCCTCCATCACTGGCATTTTGTTTATGGGAAAATTATCCACGAGTATTTTCACCTACTGTGATTCCTGTGGTGACACTAAGTAAACAGATTTTCTGGAATGTTAAAAGATTTTGGGCTTTTTTTTTTTTTTTTGCCTTGAACGAATGCTTCTTATCCAGGACCAGGATGCGTAATTAATTATGTTTGAGATTTTAACAGTCAGTTGAACTGTGTGAAGGACCGACTGCAGCAGCAAGCAAGAGAGAAAGCAGCTGTTGGTGTAGAGAAGAAGCTGAAGACTCGGGGTTCAGTGTTTATCTCTTTGACTGGCAGCAGAGGTGGGAACCATCCCCTGAGCAACTTCCACCACTTGTGCTCTTACTGTTAGTCCTCTTTTTGATGTAGTTCAAGTTATTCACAAATAAATCACAGCTGCTCCCTTGGGTTTCTCTTTTCTCCCCTTGTGTTTTGAATTTAAACTACTCCTTGCCAGGGTATCAGTTCTTGATCTTGTAGTTTGATTTATTTATTATTGATAAGTGCTTAGTGTTTTTGCTTAAATCTCCTGGTAACTAAAGTATTATGGTTCTGACTTGTGCAGACAAAGTTTCCATATTATATTATCTGAGCAGGTTTTGCTCCTCTGTCTTTTACAACTAATAGTAGGAAGAAAGCACTTGCCAGGAAATTATTAGGCAACAGGGAGCAGAGCAACCCCTGCCAGTTTACAGCTGACCATTTTAAACCTTTGCTCTGCAGTTACCTGTGCAGGGCAGTTGGAAGTGGATGGTACCAGATGCAGTTTGGGCCAATCTTGTTCAGTGTGGGAGCAGAAGCAGCTGCACTGCAGGGGAATGCTGCAAAGCAAAGAGCCAGAATTATGCAACAGCAGTAAAATATCAAATGTCAGCTTGCAGCAGCTAGTTCTTTGTCTTGTAGTTTTGTTTAATTCTGCAAAATTAGCTACTAATTTTAGTTAAATTATCAAAAATAGTTTTTAGTTATTTAGAATTATAGCTGTTTGTGTGTGGAAGTTTTCATAAAGTAGATAAAAAGTGGAAAATTACCTTTTAAACTGGCTTTAGAAGAAAAGTGTATGCAGTTGTGTACACCAAATAATTATGTACAGTTGGGTATTTTAGTATGTTTGCATGGTTATGCAACACTGTTCTTTTTTACCATTTAAACAGCCTAAAGTGACTTGGGCTACAGGGTGGGAAAAGCGGTACCATTTCCCTGGATAATTGTGTCATGTTTTAATTGAATGCTAGCAAAAGCTGCAGTTAATTTGCAGTTAGAATTCCTAAACCATGTCCATTTTTAAGCTTAATTTACTTAAAACAAATTCTTTTACACTGAACAGTTTTCTCTAGGACTTTTACAGATTCTACCTAATTTACAGAATAGTTTTCTAACAGATTGGAGTCATTAAAAGGGCTTTGCAAATGGCTGCAACAAAGATAGAGATACAAGAATTTTTAAGCTTTAAAGTACTTTTTGTTTCATAAAATGGCAAAAAATTAAAAAGAAATATAAGTTGTAAAATTTAAAAAAGGAAAAAAGGTATAAATTATCAGTTTTTTAAAATTAAATTAAATACAAAGCAAATAATCATGAGTGAACATACTACACATATAAACCTATAAAACTATGAAATGCATAATGAATAATGGGTTTATATTCATGAATGTTTTTTTCTGTACTGTTTAAAAGAGAACAGGATTTTGGGCTAGCTTCCTGGCTTTTGATGGATGGAGCTTGCTATATAATAATTCAGTTCCACATAAACCAATCATTTTGACAGATAAATCAAGTCTATTCCAGCCAAAACTGAGCAAAAGCAGAGTTGCCACCCACACAAGTTGAAACAAAGAGACAAGCAATCACTGCAAAGGCTAAATAAATTGGTATTTCATATCACCATAGAGCATGCTTCTAAATCCAAATCTCTACATAAAAAGTAAAGCAATTCTATTTGCCTTCATTTGGTTTGCATGTGAGATTTAGGGCATTTATTGCATGCTGATGTAAACAGGAGAAGGTATGTGACAATGCGGAATTACTACTGACCTATTTCTGGGTCAGGTCATATGGCAGCGTACTCTTAAATGACACTAGTTATGACAGGGCTGGCCAGGTCATTAAACCGTATATCCACATCTACAGGCACCACTATATCACTAACTATAGAAGGCGTATTATTATATATGTTTAAAAATGATTAAAGGCTATAAATAAATAATGCATTTGTCCGCATTTCTATAGTAACATCAGAAGGCGTAGAAGCTGCTAGATTGAAGCCGCTGTCAGATCAGCATGCATGGTTTTGACAATCTGAAGAACTTCCCAAATGTGAACGCGCGGCGTGATCGCGCACGTACCTTCCAAAGCGGCACGTACTATGTGGACTGCTGGCAACTGGCGAGTATAATCTGGCTGTGACAGGTCCGTGTATACAACGGCATCGGTCACTGCCTCAGTGGCACCGCACACGCATTCAAGCACACATAAAGGGTAGGTGATAGCAGTGTGCATACCGCAACAGCAGGCTGGATAAATTCTTCCCCGTTTGGATTCTTTTTTTTAAATTTATCTTTAATATAATACAAACACCGCCATTATGTTGTGGACGGCGAGCCAAGTCATAAGGAAATTCTCCACCTCATCCGTGAGTACAATCGGTTTGGCAGCTGCATAGAAGGAATAGTGACTTTAGTACCTGTTTTGTTAAGATCATATAAGGAAAGACAGGGTTGGTTCGTGGGTACATTAGCAGGACTGAGCTAAACTAGGTTGTGATTACAGATTAGTTATATTCTTGGAGGTCTTTAGCTATTGCATCTTCATAAAAGATGGTGCACAGTTTGCCACATTAGTGCATGCTCGAAAGTCTCACCCGACTGTCCCGGTATGCTGTCACTACGCTGCTGGTGTCTACTGTACAATAAGTGGAGAAGTTGCATCATCACATGGGCTTCATACTGAATGTAGACTGTCAGCGGCTTTGTAACAACCCCACCGATCTGCAAGCAGACTTTTGTAGAGCTTTTGTCAGAGCTGGCTAAAGCCAATACCAGAGAGCTGACAGCTGTTAGGATATATTGTTTAACCACAGCTATGAATGACTATTAAAATAAACTACAAAAAGTAAAAGCTTTCAGTTTAGTCTGAAAAAAATGACAATGCTAAGTGATGTTACAGGGTTTCCCACAGCGTGGGGTTTGAGACTCCCCCCCCGCACCCGAAATATTAAATTTTAAACCAGAATCTTGACGTTTAAAACTAGTAGGAAATGTAGGAAGCGACTATCAAACTGCATTATGGGAAATATAGGCTCCAGGTATGAAGCTTCATTCTACTCTCATATTCTGATAGATAGAACTTCTTAGCTTCTACCAAAGCTGTTTTGGGTTATTTATTTTTTTTTTTTTAAATCTCTCAGTTACAAGTCCCATAACTTTGTGGCAGTGTAAATGAAATGTGGTGCAAAATTGGGAGAGTAAATAAAAATATTGCATAAAATTTAAGCAATCTGAGTATACACTGACTGAGTCTTTCTCAAACCTATTTTTGTATTTCCAGAATTGTTGCTTTGCACTGATTGAATCTAACAATAACTGTTTGCCTTCCTTACAGCATTACTACCAGAATAAGCTCAAACTAGCTATAATCGGTCAAAGCCTGTTTGGCCAGGAGGTGTACAGCAACCTGAGAAAACAGGGTCACAAAGTCGTGGGCGTGTTCACAGTCCCTGACAAAGATGGCAAAGCAGACCCCCTGGGTGAGTTAACTCTCTTGCTTTGTTGGTTTTGTCATTCTACCTCTAAATACACTTAAATGTCCAAAAATGGAAAATAAAGAGAAAATACAAAGCAATCCTTCTTAAATGAAACTGTGATGCTGACAAAAGGGATTGGGTAGATCCCTTAAGATAATATTATATTATGGTAATATAATGTAGTTTCTAAACTTTGCTGTTCAGAATGAAATAAACATTTAATGTTCTGTATTTCAGTAGGCTGTAAAACCAAGACAACATACTATATGAAGTTAAAATGTCAGGGAGAATTAGGTCTTTCACAGTTATTAAATAATCAATTAATCATAATTGTTTTCATGATCGTTTTTATTTAACTAAAATGTCACATTTCCATCAATATTTTCACATATTTTTCTATCATTATAGATTTGACTAGAGTTTTTTTATTTTTTTTATTGTTAAGGACACATTTCCTTGTTCAAGATGAATGGAATATATATGTGTGGACACAAGCTGGGGCCTGATCAACCCTGGCTGGGTCGCCTGGAGGAGGGGGTCTGATTGTTGAAAGACCCGAAACCCCCTGTGATCCCAGGTTACATCACTGATGATGTGTCCATAAGGTGTATCTAACAAGCTGTCCAAATCTTAATGTAAATAAAGCAACTTTATTGTTGTAGACCTTTTATAAGTTATTAAACAGTAGTTTTCTCAGTCTTTGTACTAGGGTTGTTCTGCATGTTTTATATAGAAAGAACATAATTGAATTTTAAATAAAAGGATTATTTGGCTTGTCATATGGGGGAAACCTTTTACGCTTCTATTAGAAATTCTTATAAAGGTTTATACCAAAGGTAGAGGTTGAAACACAAATGTACTTAAAAGTTTTTTCCACAAAGTTGCAGGGAATCCACCAAAATAACCCACCAAAGGAGCCATGAAAATAATATTATCTATTATATTAAAATTTAGCTTTATTTTTATTTTCAAGTGTAGTTGTTTAAAATTCTCATAGATAGTGTCTCGCTTACAGTAGAAAGTAGTCGGAGCTTATGCTAAGCTAACAGCTACTCAAAGAGGGGACAGAAGTAGCTAACTTTTCTCCATCTTAAATAATTCAAACCTCATAAACTTTATTTGTTTGAGAAAATGCTACATTGTTACATTGTTGTACAGGTAAAAGTGTGTAAGGTTAGAGTTTGTGTGTGTTTTTTTTGTTTTGTTTTTAGTGGCTGCTAGCTTGAATAGCCCTTAGCTCCTCCCTGCATCCCCAAACTGAGAGGTGACTCTGACTATTTTTTAACACACATAAGACACTGACAACTTCACAGTATGTCAGAAGGCCCCCACTAAAAAATACAATTTTACCAGATTAAAAACACTTGTGGGTTATTTTTTACAAAAAAAACTTTTGTATTCTAGGGCTGCAGCAAAAGCAGGAATAAAGCCCTAAACTGTATTTTGTAATGCCTTATCATTTGTACAATTTACCATGGATTTAGATAACAAAAACAAACAAAAAAAAAAACCCATAAAGGATAAATAATGTTAATATTCAGTGAAAGAGAAGTCAACAGGCAAATTAGGGTAATTAGCACCATTAGCAAAGATCTCTTATAAGTTGTTTTCACACATGAACACTGGAGATGTGTTGTTACAGCTGCAGACGTAAGCAAGGGGGTGTGGGGGAAAACCTGTATTTATTGCACAGCAATTAGCTAAAAAAAAAAAAAAAAGCTGCTGTGTTTTCATTGCAACATGTAGAGAAAAGGAGATGAGGTTCCTTGTGTGTTGAGGAGTGGATGGGGAGCAACAAACATGTCTGACAAAGGAAAATGTATCAGCATCACACACACACACAACTGTAGATTTCACAGTGAGTCTGAGTAGGAAATCTCCACAAGGAGTCTGTAGCGAATGCCTCAGACATTTTCCCATGATAACATTCAATAACACTGACTAGATCGTCATCTTTTTGTATAAATGTATCAATTAAATATACGACCTTTTGGAGAAAAGAAAGAAGAAAATTCACAGCTTCAACAACTTCCCAGCTACATAGCCTTCTGTCTTCCTTTTTTCCCAAAGGAGTCTTCATTCCCAAAAGGTGCTTTAAAGAAAATTTTAATTGGATGCCATAAAAAGCAGCTTCCTCTAAAAGGGTTCTTTCTGAAGACAATGGCTCTGGTTAGAACCAAAGCACTCCAGAAAAAATCTCTGTAGAACCCATACTTGTGAGCGTGTTTGTCCTAAATCCCGACTCGGGGTCACCGGAGGCCTGTGCTGTGGCTGAGGTAGATGCGTGTTGACTCTACAGTGGCTCTGGACAATGACAGTCCTTTATCCTGCATTAGTTGAGGAATACTGGCTCTATTGTCTGTGTGGGGAGAGGCCCTGTGTGGCCTGGAGATGCAGCTCTTAGGTGAAAGGTCTATGCAATCTTTGCACGGAACTTTATCTACTGCTGTCAGCCAGTTCGATCTTTCTTTCTCTCTCACCCTCAGGTTTTTCTGAAAAAATATTTGAATGTTTACTCTATGAAAAAAGTGAATGTACTAATACTGATGAATTTGAGACCTAATAGGGCTAGATTTAGTGTTTTTGTGGCCTCTGTGACATGCTGAAACCTGCTGTAGGACCTAACATGAGTAATCTGGGTCACCTGGCTGTGCTTTGGTAGGTTTATTGTGGCTTTTACTCTCCAGATCAAACAGGTAAACATGGTATTAACCGGAGATAAAGCGTATCTGAACTAGTTGAGCATAGATCCTGGCCATAATGACTCATCACATAGAACAGTTGATTACAGTGTCCTTTGTATTTGGGACACTTTCCAAACCTCCAAAGTACAGTGGGACACTAACCATCTTACTGCATTCACAAGCTATAATGTTAATAAAGAAAACTAAGAAGACTATCAGCGCAAATAAACGCTGTAGAAATCAATTTGCGTTTGTTCATTTATTTCATTTTAGAGGATGAGTTTTTTTGAGGAGCTTCTATCTGTACTTACTGGTATATGCAATATTTTCCTGTGGGATTATTTTTTTAATCTACAACTCTGGATCTTCTTCTCTCCTATAAGCGTTGGCAGCAGAGAAAGACGGGACACCGGTTTTCAAGTTTCCGAGGTGGCGAGTCAAGGGGAAGCCCATATCGGAGGTGGTGGACGCATATAAAGCCGTGGGTGCCGAGTTGAATGTCATGCCTTTCTGTTCCCAGTTCATCCCAATGAATATCATCGACCACCCCAAGCATGGCTCCATCATCTACCACCCCTCCATTCTGCCCCTGCACAGAGGAGCCTCTGCCATCAACTGGTGAGGAAGAGTAGAGGAGGTGGGAGGGTGTGACCTGTAACTGAAGTTTAGCTGACAGCCAAACTGGATGCAGCAGTATATTATTCTAATCCAGCAGTATAATATTCTAAATGCACTGAGCCCCAGTTCTCTCTGATGTTTAAGTTCCATGAAAGGCAGTTATGTTTGACTTCCTACTACACTGACTTTTCTTATCTTTCCTCTGTCTTGTCTATTCTCCACCCTTACTATCACTCAGCTTCAGCTATCACCACAATGTTAACCCTCTAAAGGGCTTCAGAGCTATAGTAAACTAAATTGCTAACCCTCTAAAGGGCTTCAGAGCTATAGTAAACTACAATGCTAACCCTCTAAAGCAGTGATTCCCAACCCTGGTCCTTAATGTCTCCCTGCTACAACACACCTGATTCAAATTAAATGGTTCTCTGACAAGCTCTGTACAAGTCTGCAAATGAGCCATGAATTTGAATTAGGTGTTTTGTAGCAGGGAGACATCTAAGACCTACAGCATAGTGGTCCTTGAGGACCAGGGTTGGGAATCACTACTCTTTTTTTTTTTTTCTTTTTTTTTTTTTTTAAACCCTGTCCTGTCCAGCGTCCTAACATACAGAACGGTGGTCTGTGTGCCATATTTTGCCAGACAG
>JBAMHW010000026.1:8492213-8518242 GCA_037177495.1 Rhadinocentrus ornatus
AGTAGTGTAAAGCGCTTTGAGCGGTCAAGCTGACTGGAAAAGCGCTATATAAGTACAAGTCCATTTCCAAGTCCATTTCCAATTAAATTCTTTCTATCTTCATGTATTTATTTATTTTTTTATTTATTCAATCTTTTTTTTAATTAATTAATTGATTTATTAATAATTTATGTATTTATTAATTTCACTTTTATTTATTTCTACTTATTTATTACTGTATAGTTGCTGCTAGGTAATAAAATGAACATTTCTGACTTAAATCTTGGGCAGAATTGTTCACCTGTAAGAAATCTGTTTGTCACAGATGACCAATCATGCTTTACTTGGTTCTAAAGGAATCACCTTCTTGCCATTCTTGCCATACAACCTGATTTAAAAATATTTAATGTGAAATTAAATTAAATTTAATCAAAATTAAAATTAGGTTTAACTGTTTTAAAGTATTTCTTTGTTGATTATATAAAGTAAATATAGAACATTGATGGATGGATGGACAAGAGTGTGGAATTATTTTTCACTATCAACCAGGAAGAAAGTTCAATTTTGAAGACTGTTCATTTCAGCATAAGAGACCAGAACTATTGTACTATGTAAGAGTGTGCCTCATAATGTAAAGGTGATCCTATCTAACAAAAACTTTTTTTTTTCTAAAAATAGCAGCACCATCTGAAGTTTTTTAACCTTGCAGGTTTATAAATATTCATGGGGACATAAGCTACATGTTGTAAATGCTTTTCTGTGTCTGTCCTCAGTCTGTGACTCTTTATGGCTCATCCATTTTGGGGGGGTCTGCACCAGCCGGTCAGCCTTTGGAAATTGAGGGGGCTTCCCAACCTGGCATCGTTACCAAGAACGGTTTGGTCCTGTACGGAACTGACGGGAAAGCTGTGAGTTTCCCTGTAGTTTGTCATACTACTAAACAAATATCCAAAGTAAACAAGTGGGGCTGAACAACTGTGGCAGAGTTTTCAGTGCCTGTCACGGTATAGTTTCTAACTGATGGGTTATTCAAACAAAGCTGACTTTTCAAATACAGATGTGTCAGCTCAACCTTTTGTCATGTTCCAGTATTTATTTGTTTACTCTGTTTCCATTTGATTGACAGCTCCTGGTGAAAAACCTGCAGTTTGAGGATGGAAAGATGATCCCTGCCTCAAAGTATTTCTCTGCCGGAGAAAGCTCCAGCGTGGAGCTGACTGTTGATGAAAAGAAGATGGCAGAAGAAATCAAAGCAAGTTAACTTCTCTTTCACCAATTGACAACAAATAACTGAATGAAAGATATTGAATTCACTAAAGGTAACCTTTCACCCTCTTTTTTTTTAATATAAAAGAACATCTGGAAGGGCATCCTAAGCAATGTACCAGCCATAGAGGACACCACAGATTTCTTTAAGTCCGGAGCTGCCTCCATGGATGTTGTTAGGTGAGGTGCAGTCATATTTCAGATATGAAATTCAAAATAAACCACAATAAAAATTAAAAGGGGTCATCAAATATTTTGTTTAAAAAAAAAAGAGAGAGCGAAATAGCTGCAGCTGTAAGCACTGATGAAGAACTGTCTCCTCTGTGTGTTCAGGTTAGTGGAGGAGGTGAAGCAGAAGTGTGCTGGCGTCCAGCTGCAGAACGAGGACGTCTACATGGCTACCACCTTCCAGGACTTCATCCAGATGTTTATCCGTAAATTCAGAGGGGAGGACCAGGAGGAGGAGCTGGTCGTTGACTATGTCAGTCTGATCAACAGCTTGAAAAGAGTGAGAGTGAAGCAGTGAAGCAAGAAACTTTCCTTTAATTTTGTCGTCTTTTTTTTTTTTTTTTTTATATCCAGGCAACCAAAGATGTGAACAACATGACAGTGAAAATGCCCTACCAGTGTTTTATTGATGGCAAGTTTGAGGATGCAGAAAACGGCAAGACTTATGACACCATCAATCCTACTGATGGATCTGTAAGGCACCGGACCATCCTTCCATCTTTGAGTAACCACGCTTGCACATTTTAATCTATCAAACATTTTTCACATAGGTGATCTGTAAGGTGTCTTACGCCTCAGTGGGGGATGTGGACCGGGCTGTGGCTGCTGCCAAAGAAGCTTATGATAACGGACCGTGGGGCAAGATGAACCCCAGAGACAGAGGAAGTCTGCTGTACAAGTGAGTTGTTCCACCTAGATGATTATATCATGTGATGACATGATCAGAACTATTAACCGGCTTCACAAGAGTCATTAAGCATAGAAGCATGCAAGAAGAAAACCATAAAGAAATGCTCTTTTTTTCTGCCACAGCAAAGGATCCTCTTACAAAAAGTGTGCAGCTAGACTGCTGCAAAACATGCTGTGCACTATTAATGGCATAATTTAGGGGCAAATGGGATAGATTTTCATGTTTTCTGGCTTACCTGCAGTATGATCATATCACTAAAAACATCACTCATGCCCCCCAACCCCCCCCCCCCCCAAAAAAAAAAAGGTTTAAGCACATTTATGTATTTTTTGGCATGAAAAACTTTATTTATTAGTTTAAAAAGTCTTTCTCACAAGATTTTTTTTAAACAACCTGGCCACTATCATGCCTTACTTATGGGATTTTCTTGTATGAAATGGTTAATGGCTAATGTTGGTTACATTAACTACATTTGTAGCTAATTTAGCTAAAGTAGCCAATGCAGCTAAAGTAGCTAACATTGTTAATGCAGCTAATGTAGGCTACATTAGCTACATAACATAGTTGTAGCTAAAGTAGCTAACGTGGTTAATGCAGCAAATTTATTAATGTAGTTACGCAGCGAATGTTATTATTATATTTAAAGTAGCTTATGTATTTAATCTAGTTAATCTAGCTAAAGTAGTCATTGTGGCTAATATGGCCGAGTCAAAAGAAATCTGCATTTGGGACACTAAACTTGGTGTCCCAAATGTGGTCATACTATGCTTCAGGTAGCAAGTATCAGCTGATTTTTAATTTTTTTTAATTTTTTTGTATTAATGCCTTCAACGATTTTCCAGAATTTAAATAGCACCCTCACGGTCTTCACTCTGACCTCCTTTCTCCAGGCTTGCAGACCTGATGGAGGAGCACCAGGAAGAGTTGGCCACTATCGAGTCCATTGACTCGGGAGCTGTTTACACACTTGCCCTCAAGACACACGTAGGCATGTCTATCCAGACTTTTCGCTACTTTGCTGGCTGGTGTGACAAGATACAGGTAGGATGCTATTCTTTTGAATTAGAACCCAAATAGATGCTGTGTGAATAGCTATTACAGACTATGAAGAAAGGAACTATATAAAATCTTGCTTTCCTGCAGGGCAAAACAATCCCTATCAACCAAGCCAGGCCCAACCGCAACCTGACTTTCACTAAGAAAGAACCTCTGGGGTAAAGTTCTGCACAAGCTAAACAATGACGTTCACCTCTTTCTGTTAAGTGAGTGTGTGCGCTGAGCTTTGTAGTTTCTTTTTTCTGTGACAGTGTTTGTGCCATTGTTATCCCGTGGAATTACCCTCTCATGATGCTGGCTTGGAAGAGTGCAGCCTGCCTGGCAGCAGGAAACACACTTGTTCTTAAACCCGCGCAGGTGAGCATATGCATATTTTGTAAAAAATAATAAAAAAATACATGAAATCATTGTTACCCCCTCATCCTTTTGTATTAATTCCATCCAGTTGAACATTAACTGTCTTGTTTTTGTTTTAAGTGTTATTTCTGCTATTTACAGGTTACTCCACTGACTGCTCTGAAGTTTGCTGAGCTTTCCGTGAAAGCCGGTATTCCAAAAGGAGTCATCAATATTTTGCCGGGCTCTGGTAATAAACCTAAAGAATTTCCTTTTTTTTTACATTTTGTCCTTTCATAAATGCATCAGGAAAATGTAAAAATTGAAGACAATGCTTCCTAATCTTAACCTGTAAGGGTTTTCTCTGTCTACCTCACTTCATATTCTGACTCCACCATAAGCATGGCTTCAATTCTGTTTGGCATTTGTTACTCACTGACTGTATGGCTTTCATCATCTCATCCAGGTGGAATGGTAGGACAACGTCTGTCAGACCACCCAGATATTCGCAAGCTGGGCTTCACTGGCTCTACGCCGATTGGCAAACAGATCATGAAGAGGTAAGAATGCACAGAATCTGCTTTTTGGATCAGATAACTGCAGCTAGGTATTTTATGGGTTTTTTCTTTGCTTTCCTCTTTCAGCTGTGCGGTTAGTAACCTCAAGAAGGTCTCTCTGGAGTTGGGAGGGAAGTCACCTCTTATCATTTTCAGTGACTGTGACATGGACAAGGCTGTTCGTATGGTGAGGTGGAAATGAACATTTTGGTTAGACTGTTTTTTATTATTGTTATTATTTCATATTTTATATACCAATAAATTTGAAAATGTAATTTTCTTTGTGTCCTACTCCACAGGGCATGAGTTCTGTGTTTTTCAACAAGGGTGAGAACTGCATAGCTGCTGGGCGCCTGTTTGTGGAGGAATCCATACACGATGAGTACATTAGTCGAGTGGTGAGTGGACCAGAACACTGACACTGTGTGCCTTCCAAACTTCCTTATGTACACCATTTGATGACAGCAGGTGAAGGACAAAAAACTAAACCAGCTTTAAATGTAATTGCTTCTGTTTGCACACCATTATCCTTCAAGGTGGAGGAGATCAAGAAAATGAAAATCGGAGACCCTCTAGATCGGTCCACAGACCACGGCCCGCAGAACCACAAAGCCCATCTGGAAAAACTGCTGGAGTACTGCGAGACGGGAGTAAAGGAGGGAGCCACACTGGTGTGTGGAGGCAGACAGGTGGACAGGCCAGGTACATCACACTCAGGCAACCACCTTTACTCATTCAATGTGTATGCAAAAAATAAGTACAATTTTGTGAAGAGACACCAGAGACAGATAAGATGTAAGGTTGTTCAGTATTTTAAAAAATCTAGAGGTTGTTATTGGATTAAATCAGAAAATAATTACGTATGCTAGTTAGTGAAGCAATGATAGAAGTTCTATGTATGATCTTATTCAACATTCCTGCTGCTGAGTTGAAGTTCTGATAAGTCTTTGGGAATCCAGAGAGCAGAACGCTGCCATAATCAATCGTGCTGGTAATAAAAACCTGTTACGAAGATATAAATCCTGTTTGCATTGAATATATAATCCTATTTTCATCTTTGTGGTTGTTTCCCTTCAGGTTTCTTCATGGAGCCCACTGTTTTCACCAATGTCGAGGACCACATGTTCATCGCCAAAGAGGAGTCTTTTGGTCCTGTCATGGTGGTGTCCAAATTCAAAGATGGGTAAGTCAAAGTAACGGGCAATTTTGCATCAAGCTGCCACATTGTTTATGTTGCTAACCACCACCCTTCCTCTGTCCCTTCCCTCTAAAACCCAAGCGATGTGGATGGCGTGCTTCACAGAGCTAATGACACCGAGTACGGCCTGGCCTCGGGCGTGTTCACCCGCGACATTAATAAGGCCATGTATGTGAGCGAGCGGCTGGAGGCTGGAACCGTCTTCGTAAACACGTACAACAAGACCGATGTCGCCTCACCCTTTGGAGGTTTCAAGCAGTCTGGGTTTGGCAAAGACCTCGGTCAGTCGAAACTGATGTTTGATCAGATGTTATTATGTGAACAGTGTTAATAGCTTTAAAAAAAAAGCCACACTTGACTTCAACTAAATAGAAGTGTAAAGCATTCGCTTCTGTACAACTTAACCTACGGCTGTCACCAATTTCTTCTGTTTTAACCACAGGAGAGGACGCCCTCATGGAATATCTCAAGACCAAAGCAGTCACTGTGGAGTACTGAGGCTCAGGCTGTCCCAGCGGACTGTGGCCCACATCTGTACAGGAAAAGAACTTGTCAGTCTGTGCGGGTCAGACATCCAGCATTCAGTGTGCTTCTGTACAGCCATTTTCCAGTCAGTGTGTGTGAGTGTGTGCAGAGCTGCGTGGTCGTAAGTACTGTACAAACAACTGGACAGCTTGGTTGTTCATTTTGTCCACAAATTTGGACACGGTGCCTGTTTTTTTCTTGGTTTTCTCTGAACATTTACATGGATCTTAAATAAGGGAAGAAAACGTTTTCTTTCTTTTTTTTCTTTTGTTTTCTTCCTTCTGGATCAAACTTCAGCTGGACACCACCCCGCCTAATATGAGCCAATATGTTTGTTTTTCAGATTTTTAGAAAAAAGCATTAAAGAAACACAAAAGTGGGCTTTACATTTAAAACAAAACATCACTCCTTATTTCCTCCTAATGCTGCCTTCACTGTTACTTTAACTCTCATTACTGGACAAATTGTGTACATAAATATCTCTGTGATGCTGTCTATGTATAGTTGTTTTCTAGTCTAGTTGGGGAAATTGCTTGTATTCACGTGATGTAACATATACCTAATTATTTTTGCGTAGCACAAAGTGGTGGTCAACCTAACTCACTGTAGAGCTGAGTGTGTGTAGCAAACATTTACTTGAATACTGGAAGGTGCCTTATATTTGTATTTTTTGAGTGTTCCAGTGGTTAGAATCGTAAGGGTCCTTATTAAGTCATAAAAAAAGGGAGAGCAAGACAATAATTTTTTTAAAAGACACATGGTTTGCAAATCTTGTGTTGGGATTAATGAGAGTTGAGTCAAAGCATGCCAGAGTTTGCAGTCAGTTGCTAAACAGGATTCTTACAACAATATAAGTTAAATCATTTTAACCTGAGCTAATAGTTGTGCTTCCTTCAGCAGGATGTTTTAGCAAACTTTATGATGAAAATGACCTAAACAAATAATCTAGGCCAAGATAGAGTGAAACAGTTTGTTTACTTCAAACAGATGCTATAAATAAAAACACCAAAATGGGTAATAAATGAGCAGAAGCCATGTAGGATTTGTCATGAAGGGACCTAATTGTAATTGCTTTCACCCACACAGGGCTCAAAATGAACAGAAACTATAGACAGAGATATAATATTATAATGGAAACAAACAAAATAGCGTACCAGGCCTGATCATACCGCTCAGTGGAAAACGGGGCTAAAGTCCCCCAATTAGGAGACTGCAAGCTATAAAAGTTAAAGGCTTCCATGCTTTTCCAAGCTTTCATCTTTTTGGTGTATCATCTGAAGCACCAGATAGTTTGAGTATATTGGGGAACTAAATTGGGTATTTCCTAAATTCAAAGCTGATAGTTGCAGCGTGTAACAAAATCAAAGGCCAATGAGAGTAAAGTGTAACATATTAAAAACTGTACTTCAAATAAGCCATTTATATTTACTTGCTGTGGGTTCACAGCAAGGTAAAAATAACCACTGTGGCCCCTGAGCAAGGCCCTCAACCCCCAACTGCTGCCTGGGCACTGAATCTGGCAGCCCACTGCTGCTAGTGTAACTAGTGATGGGCTAAAAGCAGAGGAAACTTTTCGGTGTTTCGCAAGATATGTACTGACAAATAATAAAGTTAACTTTACATGGCAGCTGCCATATTTTCGCCACCATTCTTACTACGGTGTCTCTGAATGGACAAACAACTCAAAGTGAGAACCTCTGAGTTTTAGAACTGCAGTACCGGCTTTGTTTGAAAGCTGTTAGAGCACCGTTAGGGATAAGTAACGCACATGGAAGGCACATGGAAGAAGACAGTACACGTGTAAACAATGTTGAAGTAGTTACCTGTGGAGCAGTCTTTGCTGCACCTGAGGAAACGGGATCCACTCGCAAATTAAAACATATTAATGTCTGGAAGAATTTTGTACATTGGTGACCACTGTCCTTTCACAACTGTATTTCTATGCCCATTTTTACCACCAGATGTCAGTAATTCTTACACACTGTACCTTTAAATCTTTCTTTGAAAACTATAAGTATCTATAACATCACATTGCTTAATGTTTTTACACTCTCTTGTGTGTAGCTATGTCTAAATTTTGAAAACACTTGCAACATCTCACATCTTACTTTGCACATTAGCCATTTTTCTTTGACCACCACTTTGTTCCCTGGGAAATTAGGCATGCAAAAGCCGCGTGAGTAAATACAAGCAAATTAAGTACGACTAGATATCATGAATGAAGTTTTCTTCGCTGCCCAGAACTCAGCAAAAGAAGAGCATTAAACTGTGAGAACTAAAAAATTATTAATGAAAATGATTTATCAAATGAGGTCATACTGCCGCTGGTTTTAAATAAGTCTTAATGAGGTTTCAGAATGTGATTCACACCTGATCACCCTGACATTAGTTTTGACTTTTAGAATCCTTTAAATTGCAAATGCACATTTTATTTCTGAGATTTGGTTGCTCCTTCATCCTTAGCTAGGAGCTCTGTACATCACTGGCTTGTTTTGATTGTATTAGAAATTAAAAAAAAATAAGGATTAGAAATTGTAAAACATTATTTAATATCTAGTTCTTAGAAAAAACATTTTAGAAATGGTCTGCAGAATGAGCTCAATGTACAGTTTGATCAGGAAATGAAACATGAAAAGCCTCATTTTTCATATCATTCAAAGAAGGTATACACACACAAAATATTGTAATAATGCAGTATTGAATTTTAACTAGAAAAAACTATTGTTAGCTATCTTTATTTCATCTCCATCTGCATGTTCTGGTTGTTTCCAGCATCCTAAACTAAGTGTTAACATTCACTCCCTCCTTCCTTTGTCAAATCTGACTTTATTTGTAAATATTATTTTTTACAAAACCAGGATTAAAAGGAGTATTTAATATATTTTTGACACTGTATTTGTCACAGAATATGTTGTATGTTATAACCCTTTATTGGCACACCAGCTAGGTGTTTTTAACCATCACTAATGTGAAAAAGTTGTGAAATTGGTTCTATATTCGTATCACGTTGTGATTGCAGGCAGCAAGGGCTACGAAGCGGATGTTCTCGCTCTGACTCTCCTTTGAAAAGATGAGAGCTGTCCCCTCAATAAACACTATTTCATTCAGCAGTGTCAGTGTTTGAAATCGCTGATTTATTTTGTTTGTGAAAGACTGATGATGTAAATTTTGTTCAAAAGCTCATTCGACTTTTCATTCAAGATTTGGTATTTTTGAGTACAACTCCAAATAAAAAACTACAAGCACAAATGTTTGTTTATTTCTATTGGCAGGGAGGACAGTCAGCTGCACTAATGGAACGCACCTGATTTTATTCTTATATTCATCTATTATACAAGCTGAAATCATCCCGCTCTTCCTGTGGGCCAGTCTGGGCCTGGATATGAGATTCTAACTGCTCAATGGTTATCTGCCCTCACTGCTTAATGTTTTAAATTATTGAAAGATCTGGGCCATAAGCAGGCTAGTTCAGGACCCAGACTACAAAGCCATGCTGTTGTAATGGATGCAGTAAACAATTTAGCATTGTGTTGTAGAAATACGCAAGGTCTTCCTTGAAGGAAACTTAGGAGCAGTTGTTGCTGTAAGTCTCTCAACGTTTTAGCATTGATGTGGAAGCTGCCCACGCCATAGGCACTATGCAACGCCACGCATCAGAGATGCTGGCTTTTCAACTGAGCACAAGCTGGAAGGTCCCTTTAGTCTGGAGGACAAAGGACCCATGATTTGATTATTTTTTTAAGAATGTCAAATTTTAGCAGATTTTTTAGCAAATGTCTGACCACAAATCTATTTTCCACTTTGTCTCTGCCTTTTTTAGATGACCTTTATCCAAAAAAGATAATGGCGTCTCAGCATCATGCATTTTACATATGATTTCTTCTTTGATAGAAGACCCACCTGCATTTGTGGATTTCACAGTAAACTTTGTTTTCCAGACAGTATCATGTCTGTTTTTAATACAGTGCTACTCGAGGGCCTAAAAAGTGGGCATTCAATAGTAAGTATCAGCTGTGCTGCTTTGACAAATGTTTCCAGATCCGTTGGATGATATTTGTATTGTATATGATGGGATATTCAGTGTTTTGCAAGTACACATTGAGCAACAAATTCCTGTATTTGTAAACAGTTTTTGCAGATTGCTGAACATCTGTCCATCTTTTCTTATGAGAGACTTTGCTTCTCTAGGGTGCTCGTTTTACCTGCAATCATGTTACTGACCTGTTTCTACCAAATACTTCTCCAGCCTTTGGTTGCCATCATTTGCTGTGCAAACTTATTTGATACATTCTGCTAACATCAAATTCAAGATTACCTGCTAGTTTTAACAACACCGACCGATAACACTGACTCTCTTTATAAGAGGGGTCAGTGTCGTCCATACCTTCTGAGGAGGTTGGGATCCTTCAGCGTGAGCAGACAATTGCTGAGAACTTTTTATGAGACCGTGGTGGCATCCGTGTTTTTTATGCTGTGGTGTGTTGGGGAGGGGGTTGTTCTGAGCAGGACAAGAACAGACTGGTAAAAAGAGCTAGCTCAGTCTGTGGCTGCCCCCTGGATTCCATTGAGGTGGTGGTGGAGGGAAGAATTCTGGCAAAACTGTCCGCCATCATAGACAACACCTCTCACCCCCTGCATCCGACAGTGGGGGATTTAAGCAGCTCCATTAGTGACAGATTTTTAGATCTGAAATGTAAAAAGGAACGCTTCCGCAGGTCTTTCATCCCCACACAATCAGACTGTATAATGCTGCATTATAATCTATTGTATCACTGTAACCCACACTTCCATGACAGTAGGACTGACAGCTAATTATGCATTTAGGGTTCTTTTATTGTTTACGGTTTTTATCTCTTGTTGAGCTGCTGTAACAGTAAGTTTTCCCCACTGCGGGATCAATAAAGATTGATTGATTTATAGTTTTCATGACATAATAAATTAAATGAAAAATACTTTTATTTATCCCAGAGTTAAATTACAGGGTTGTAGTATTGTCTCACTTTTAAAATTTGATAAGTTCTTTATGTTCTCTCATAAATAAAATATTGATTTTTGCAATTAATTAAATTTAGTTTTAATAAGCATTTTTTACTATTCCTCAACTTTTTGGGAATAAGGATTGTAGCATTTGTCATGTCATACCAGTCTTATTTAAAATGTTTTTCTACATAAATAAATTCCGTTTGGTTAAGTCAAATAAACTGAAACAATTTTATTTATTTGTAAAACTATCTAATTCAAATGCAGTCTGTAAGTGCTGCATTTAGTTTATACCAGGGGTACCCAAGTCCGGTCCTCGAGAGCTACTATCCTACAACTTTTAGATGCATCCCTTCCCTAACTCACCTGCATCACTTGGCTGAATCCTCTCATGCACATAAATCAACTCTGCAGAGGCCTGGTAACAGGCCGTTTTTTTATTCAGGTGTGTGGAAGGGCTACATATAAAAGTTGCAGGATAGTAGATCTCAAAGACTGGAATTGGGCACCTCTGATTTATACACTCACTGGCCACCTAATAAGGTACACCTGTTCAATGAGCAACGCTAATCATCCAATCACACAGCAGCAACCTAATAAGTATTGTTACTGTCCATGTCCATCCCATGACACACCATATATATCTAAGAGGGCAACTTTCTGTCACACCATGCACCATACCACAAAGCTCAAACTGGTTTCTTGAACACAAAAATTACTTCACTGGACTCCCAACGGCCTCCACAGTCAGCAGATCTCAGTCGAACAGAGCAGCTTTAAGATGTGGTGGAACCGGGAGATTATCATCATGGATCTGCAGCAACTGTGTGACGCGGTCACGTCAATATGGAGCAAAATCTCTGAGGAATGTTTCCAACAAGGCAGTTCAGAAGGCAAAAAGGGCTCCAACCTGGTATAAAGAGGGTGTATCAATAAAGTTGGAGTTGAGCTTTTAATATTTTTTTTTTTCCATTGTGAGGGGTGTTTTTTTTTTTTTATTACAAAGCAGCACCTTGTGCTACTTTCAGTTTGTATTTAAGATACTTTACACAAAGTCTTCGTGACTGAATAATTAAAACAGTTTTAGGGTGAAACTAACGATTATGAATTAACAACAAATATCAATGCAGTAAACAAGAATAATCATATCAAATATCAAGTTACAGTATTTTTTTTTGCTCTTATGTATATAAACAAAAAATATATATTTCAAATGTCTTTCCCATAGGGATGAGAAAAGTCTGCAAGTCTCCACACAGAAGCAGTTTTTCAAATAGTGCCTCAAGTGAAGAAGAAACTTGGCCGAGTCTGTCCTGCTCACTTATCTACTCCCGCTGTTCTTCCACAACCTGGATGTTGACCTTCTTCTTCTTGCCTTCATGTCCAGGTAGTTTGAGGCTCTGCTCTGTAATCTCGCCGTCATCATTCTCTGAGTCCGACGACTCCTCAGAGTCTGATGTATCCTCGCTGCCTTCAGAATCGCTGTCTGACCCGTTGAGCTCCACCAGTGCTACATCCTGGGAAAAAGGAAGAAATTTCATGATTTTATTTACAGTTATGGGAAGTTTTTATTGCGTTTAAAAGAATGATAGAGACTCGTGCTAAAATGAAATGATAAAAATATTTCCTGTTTAAGATGTTTTCATAACATCTCTGTTAGCATGAGCACTTACTTTCTGATCTCATGACACCAAGACCACTGTAAAGTACATGTATGAATAATAACTGTGGAAAAAATTTCCAGGCCAAATTGTCTTATCATCTCGGTATCTATCCATTTTCTACAACTTATCCAAGGTCAGGATGTGGAGCGAAGAGGTTCAAGTGGGAGAACCAGACATCCCTCTCCCCAGTGACACTCTCCAGCTCTACCTGGTCTATTCCAAGATGTTCCCAGGCCAGGAAAGAAATATAACCCTTGAAACCTCAGCTTACTCCTTCTGATACTCTATTCCGAGATCCCTCTGGATGTGTAAGCTCCTCACCTGATCAATCAGTCCACCATCCAAAGAAAGCTAATTTTAGCCACTTCTATCTGTGATCTCATCCTTTCGTTTACTACACAAATCTTGTGACCAGAGAAGAGGGTTGTAACATACAAAGACCATTGCATCAAGAGCATTTACTTAAAGTTCATCTCTCTCTCTCTCTCTTCATCACAAGTTGGCCAGGGCTGTACCCTCATTACTGGTGATGAAGCCCCTATCCACCAATCCATCTGTGGCTCCATCCGACTATCACACATATATAAGATCCTGACATACCTAAACTCCTCCGCCTAACACAAAGTCTCATTCCTAACCCAGTGGGAGCACTCCACCCTTTTCTGGTTGAGAACCACAGAATGAGAGGGGCTGACTTTCATTCCCTCAGCTTCACACTCAGATGTGAACCACTCCGGTGTGTGCTGAAGATCTTGGTCTGAGAAAGCCACCATAACAACTTCATCTGCAAAGAGCAGGGATACAACCCTTGAGCTCCCCAAACCTGACCCCTTTCCTCTCCCAGAATGTATCTTGAGATCCTGTCCATGAACAGTGCTGTTATCCGTCTGTTATTTTGGCATAATTTCCTTAAAAATCTCATGCTTTCATGTGTTAAATGTTTTTTTAGTTTTTTTTTAAAGGTGTTAATAAAACTGTCCATGCAACACACGAGGCATCCATCACGTTCACTGATCACAAAAGATTCTTTCACAGTATGTACAACTATGGAAAGTGACAATAAAACACAGCATGATGATAGAAAGCTAAGTGACACTAACCATCTCTATGACCCTTTCTGTCTCTTCCACATTCTCTATGTCAAAGCATCCAGCAGGAGCATCTTCCATCTGCTGCTTCAGCTTCTTGTTAGCTTCGGCCATCTGAGGAAGGAAGTTCTGCAGCCGCTCCAGCACTGATGCACAGACAAATCAAACCAAACGTGAACCATCAGCATATATTATAATCTTTGTTTTTGCTGTGAGGAAGGTTTACCGCTGCTTCTTGGGACTCTCTCTGTCTGCAGGGACGTGTCAGCCTTTGGCTTGAGGAGAAGTTTCTCATTGAGACCTGGTGGCGCAGGAAACAAGTTAATGACACTAGGTCAAATCTACAAAAAAGTTATGACAATTTGAGGAATATAGAGATAAAAAAGTGGAGGGAAAAACTGAGAATAACCCTAAAAATTGTATTAGGAAATATGGAATTGTAACAGCCTAGAAATACATAACAGCAAAAGTGGTGAAACAGATTAGAGGACATGTATCCACACCCGTAGCTGCATTTCTAACAAAATATATTTAAATTCATAATTTTTTAAACAAACGAGGTGTTTGTCCTACTCTAGGAAAATTAATTAAATTTGACTTGTCTTAAACCACTGTGGTGTGCAGTTTTAAGTGCAACATCGTTTAATCTCGGTCTTCTATCATTAATTCTCTCTCATTACTACAGTAAGAAAAACAAAACATTCAAACCTCCGCCATTTCCGCATGTCAGTAAAGCCCGTGAACTCATTTTCTTTGCATTTAATTCCATTTTATGAAAAGTAGGACTTCATTTTCTCCGACATGTGTTACTGATACATTCCACATCCGGGTCAAAGTTCAGGACACGATTATTTGGCAGTGGTGTAACAGTGCCCTCTAGCATCCAGGAAGAACCAACAAGCTAGATTGCACATTTGGGCGTTTTATAAAGATAAATGAAAACATCACCTACACAAGTAATTTCATTTACCTAATCAAAGATTGATTTGTTTTTCATACCCATTAAAATCATACGGTGTACTTTGAAAAGCAACTTTTACTTACATTAGGTGTACTCCGCGCTTGCGCAGTCTAACCATATCTAAGTGGCACTTTCGCTCTTTTTGTAGAGAATAGTTGGAACAAGAGGTCTCACTCTTACGTCGATATATGTATGAGTTTTATTGCAAGTAAATCTCCGTCTAATTGAAGTGAAATGCTGACTTTCTATACTTCATCATTTTGAATATACGTATAAAATATCAGTCTTTTGCAAGAATATTTAATTAAATTGAATCTGATATGAAAGAAAAATGTTTTTGTTGATGCACTACATGGGCTGTGGTTTATGCTTTTAACTGAATTACACTGGCATAACTTTATTTATCGAGCTAATCTGCATGAGAAAACATCGAAGAAAAGAATGAATGAAGTTTAATTATGATGTACATGATATTTTCAAAACGGGTCCCTCATCGCTTCTGTATTGACGATCTTTGGTGGCACTTTTCGCTGTGACGCGGAACTCGCTGGCATCCTGTCAAGGCAGACTCGCATCTCCTGGTTGAAATTCCTTCTTACTAGAGAGGTAACTATCAGAGAGAAGAAATAAAAAATCACAATATTGAAATTTATTTTAGTATTCAGATTTTTATATTTTCACTAGTCAACTCTAGCTAGTTTTTTCGCCTTTTTTTGTATTTTTTACTGGTTCACGCATAACGTTGAACGGGAGCGTACCTGCTTCCTAGTGTTTTGATTCCTACACAGCTAGCTAACAGCGCCGTGTTGTTTAGCTACCATGAAATAAGCCAGCAATTTTATTCAGTAAATTAATTGGTAACTGTTTGATTCGGCTGTTAGAGCCCGTTAAACACAGTCTCTAACATAATGTAATAAATTGAGACTGATGATGTGGAGGCCTGAGCAGAGATGAAGAAGACAAATATTGTTCTCTCTAAGCCTGTGCTATGTTTAAGTACACAGCAAATAGCTGAAAATAATCTTTCAGAACATGAAGAGTCCAGTTATGATCATATTTCTTTTATAATCTTCCTGTCAAGTTAAAGATACAATACTGTAGTTTTTGTCAGTCTTTAAGGGTGATTTGAACGCGGTGTGGAAATAAAGAAAAACAAAATAGTTTCTGATTATCTGCTGAGTTTTAGTGATGCTTATTAAGGTATTTCTTGCTTTCGTGTACATCAAAGTTGCATATCTTTATTTCTGATGCAGAGAAAAAAATACAAGATTGCTTTCTGCAGTGAGCCCTGATAATTTAATGCAAACTTTATATTAAATATTGTTATTTTTCCCTCTTCTATTCACTTGTTCATTTTCTTTAAGACAGATGCATCTTAAAGACCAGTGGGGACATTGGTGGTGTGTCTGATTCAGTATAAACCACTTTATGCAGTGTTTTAAGCCTGAAATCAGACTGGATAACAAGAGATGAGACATTGCAATCATAGACCACATCATGAGCATCCAGAATCTGGGAGGAGCTTTAGGGGACTCCCTTGGCTCTAGCCTGACAGTGCGTATGAGCGGGGCAGGTGGCGGGTGGAGTGCTCTCTCCCTGAAACCTGTGCCCTCGGCACGGATAACCTCATTTTTCCAAACCATGGTTCCTACTGGTTATACCAAACTACAGGAGGAGCGGTTGGCCACGGTGGACCACGGAGCTAAACCTGAGGGTGGCTCACTACAGAATGGCTACAGACCTGAGACATCTCACACAGAAGGGAGACGGATCCTTGACAGGGTGTCTCGAAACTCTGTAACTTTATCTGATTGTGGAGATGGAGGTTACTCTGAGACAGAGCCCATGTTACCTGAGAGGAGACTCTCTGGTGAGGAGGCAGATGTGGAGGAGGAAGAAGATAAGGAACAAAGTCTGGGAGCAGATGTGTTAAATATGCCCAAGGAGTCCCCACTTGGTATGACATTGCAGATTTTGGTGCCTTTCCTTCTTGCCGGATTTGGAACTGTATCAGCTGGAATGGTGCTGGATATTGTGCAGGTAAGCTGAGCTACAATACTCCTATTATTGCGCAACCTGCATAGTTTAGAGCTCAACACAGACTAAAGCCAATTCAGTAGTAGTGTTAGATTTTGAGTTTTTAGATAGCTGCGGCCATTGTTTTGTTAACGCAGAAGTGAAGTAAATAGTTCAGAACATGGTGTCATGACCACAACAACGAGTCCCAGCTGAGGTAGAGATAATATGTAACGCCTTATAGCTAATTTGCTTCTATTTTTATCTATTTGGGATTTCAATTTGAGTGTTGTCAAGAATAAATGTCTTTAAAAGGGTGTTTATGTATTATTATGCCTTATATTAATGTTTAAAACAGCCGCAAACACACGTGTGGTTGTACTAACAGGCCTATGTATCAACTCATGAAAGGGATAAACTAAAATGGGGAGTTACTTCTCACTAATTAATCCGTAACTAAAGTACTTGTCAGAGACACCACTTTGTAATGTAACAATCACTGATTATTATTAGACCATCTGATTTCACAGAATTGAGTTAATACACTCTTTAAAATCTCCTTGGAGAAAAAGACACTTGTGTTCAAATAAGAGCTGGAAAGCTGTTGTTGCTTCTATTTATAAAACAGGTTTTAGTCTGTTGATTTAAAACTTTGCCAGCTGTGATGAAGATGCATTGAGAGGGTTTTTAAACTCTGGAAAAAACAAGCAAGACATCTACAGAACATATTTTTGAAGTAGTTACATAATGTTGCTTTTTTATTAGGTTCACCTTGCTTGGTCTGGCTTTTCAGGACTGCCTTAATTCTTGGTGGCATAGATTGAACAACAACAACAAAAAAACCAACCTATTTTAAATTTGAGCCTGAGTTTCCTGTTCTTAGCTGACAGGAGTGGCACCTGTGGTGGTCTTCTGATGTTGTAATCCATCTGCTTCAAGGCTGGACTTGTGTGTTCAGAGATGGTGTTCTGCATTCCTTTGTTAGAACCAGTTATTCTAAGTTACTGTTACCTTCCTATCACCTCCAACCAGTTTGCCCATTCTCCTCTGACCTCTCATCAATGGTTCACAAACGTAAAGAATAGCGAGAGAAGAGGACAGAAGGAGAAAAAGCCAAAGAATAAAAGTAAAAACTGGGGAAATGTGACCTGCCTTGTTAGTTCCTGCAGGAACATTTTGGATCAGCTGGAAGCTTTTCTTGATATCAGGAAATCTAGAAATAAACTAGTTTTTCTCTCAGTCTGAGGCAGGATGGTCCTAAATTCTTTCATATTACACAGGTGAATGGAGGAAGTCATAGTGACTGGTTTATTAAACATTTCTCTCATTTCAATCCACCACAAAGCAGACTTTGGACCAAAGATGCGAATCCTGGTGTGTGTAAATGTCTCATTGTTTACATGGACAAAATAGAGTCTTTCTAAAAATTAGGACATAAATCAGCTCACTAAGGCTTGGACGTGTCATTTGGATAAAAGAAACCAATAGAATAAGACCTTTAACATGTCACAGTAATGAGATCTAACAAGACAAGTCCACAATCTAAAGCCATAAGAAGATCTTTGGATACTTTGACCACTGATGTTTTTATCCTTTGATGTACTCGTAGTATAAAGAAGAGAAGTAATAGTTGGTTTTAGCAGTAATAATAAGAAGGTTCACAGCTTTTTACAATGCTACATAAATGAAGCCTTTATTGACTGTAACTCTGAGAGCAGCTGATAAGTCTGTACCCTGTCTACATGACAAGGTAGCATTGTGCTTTAAATGTCAAATGAAGTGGAGTGATAGCGAGGTAAAAAAAAGTAGGTCAGACATGTTTTTAAAACTATCTATGTTGTGTCCACAGCATTGGGAAGCATTCAAGTTCATCACTGAGATCTTCATCCTGGTTCCTGCTCTGCTCGGCCTGAAGGGAAACCTGGAAATGACTCTGGCCTCAAGGCTGTCCACAGCAGTAGGACACACACACACATGCAGACGTTGCACACTGTAATATTTGTACAAGCTGTGTAAACAAAGTATGCAGGAACTGTTTTAGTTTAAAACAAAGTTTGTAGTTTCATTTCCTGATGAAGTTCTTTTTGTAATCAGATGGCTGAAATGCAGCATCATGTTGTGCTGCTCTTCACTTTTTTTGCTTGTGTGTTTTCTTTACAATCTTTGTATTTCAGCTTAGTTGTCACAAAATGTCAATAGTTTTTCATTGCAATATTTGGGAGATTTTCAGACATTTTTCCATCTTGGAAAGAACACAAAAAGTGAAATGGCGTTATTTCTGCGGCCATTAATGTCTCGTCTTCCCAGCCAGTAAACAGACTGCTAATCACAAAGCACTTCATCCCTAAATGCCAGTCACTCATTCACGCACATACTTTTTAACTTTATAATACGGGCCGGCCAATCCAGATCAACGACCTTCTGTTATTCCAAACTATCCAACCTGTTGGGTCTGATTACAGCTCCGGTGCGTTCTGCACAGGCAGATTAGCCACTTTTATAAAGTCAAAACTGTAAATATTGTGAAGTGGTGAGGTGTAAAGAGTTTTTTTTTTATTTCGTTTTGAAGCATTTCTGCATACATTTGCATAAAAGTGTGTCTTCACAAGCACTCATTGAGCTGAGAAATCTCAAAGTGCATTTGTCTGCGCTCCTGGACCTTTGCGAGGTGGCAGAAAGTGTAAAAGTGACTGAGCAGGATTCTCTTTGTTTAGATTTTTCTTCCTCTCGGCCCCAGGCTCCCTGCACACAAGCTCCACATTCACAGCAGTGTGTCAACATGAACAGTGTGAGCAAATTCACCTCAGCAGTTTCCCAAGAACTGGTCCTCTTTGGCAGGGAAATACAGAATGAAGTCTGCAATACGTGGACAAGTAGCAGGGCATTATTAACCCTTAAAGTTCCAAGTTATTTCTTGCTATTTTTGGTCTGCATGTTGTTTTTTATGTAAAAATACGTGTGGAAACTCAACTGTTTAATCCCAGACATTTTTTCAGGACAGCCTAAGTTGTCAGATTATGAGCCTAAAATGATGTAAAATGAATGAATCAATACATATAGCAGCATAAAGGCCGACCAGAACAACAACACAGATCCTGTTACTAAAGCTACTTTCTAGGAGCAACACACAGATCAACAGTGACCAAACATTTTCTCATCTGTGTATCATTCTTTCAAGTCTTTGCTTTCAAGAGAAAAAGTATTGGCATTGAAACAAACAAACTATTTACATATTTACACTTCAGCTGTTAATTTCTTTTGGTACTATACTTATTAGGAAAAGAAAAAAAAATCTAACTCAGCTGGGTTTTTTTTGGCACCACCATGTATCAAAACCTTCTTATCTTTAGTCCAGCTGTAGACGACCATTTTTTTTTGTCTTTCTGGTCACTTGTTGATCATTGGCTGCCCATGATTAGGCAATACTGTCATTTTAAGCTAGCTAATTAGTTGAAAGTTTAACAGAAAGAGGTTTCATCATCATTTCAGGGTCAAAATAAAGGTCTCCCAGCAACATAGCAGTGATAGCGATGTTTTTTTTATCATGAAAATGTGATAAATAATGGTGTTATTATGAGTTGCTCATTGTGGATTTACCATATAAACACTACATTTTGTGGCTAAGTTGTTAGCCTCCCTAATAAGATATAAATAAATAAAATCAACTCATTTACAATTCTTCTGATTATTTGTTAAAGAAAGAATTAACTCAAGAATAATTTCCAATGACTTTAGAAGTTTTGTCTGAAATATAAACCAATAGTTTGGTTTTTTAATCTGCGAACAATATATTCTAATATGTTGCAGATGGGTTGACAGCTAGGGCAATTTAAGTGTCATTATTTTATTTGTTTGCTCTTTTTTTATCTTATATGTAGCAGATTTAGACTTTACAGTTGGTAGAAAAAGATATAACAGACTATACAGTACAGGGGAAGGAGGCTTAGTTCACGCCTCTACCTATAACAAAACAGATTTAAAATAAGATAAAGTAAGTCTTTAGGAAAATTAATACAAGGGAATGAAAAACTACATATACAAATTGAAAAAGAAAGCAATGTTTGAATGAATATGTAATAGATTATAAATGTTTCTACCTTTCAAATATGTCCTGAAACTTTCTAAATGAGGTCACTTATTTATTAAATTTGAAATATTGCATAATTTAGCCCATAAGTTATTTCTCTTTATCTTCTGCCTCTCATCTTAGGTAAATGTGGGAAAGATGGACTCGCCCATAGAGAAGTGGAATCTCATCATAGGCAACCTGGCACTGAAGCAGGTAAACACACAGTCTGGAGTCAGTTTGTCCTTTTTATGCAAAAACAACCCACATGCTGCAGTAGGTCTGCACAATGTTAGAAAAACATCATCTACAATATCGGGCCGATTGTTCAAACGTAATCTGATTGGATTTCAGTTATCGGATAGGATCAAATCTTCAAAATGGGTTGTTCAAAAGGGAAATCCGGATTCTGAAATTGGCTTGGATCACGCAATCCAATCCTGGTTGTTATCTGGATAAAACCCTCAGTTTGGGTTGATAAGAACTTCTGAGCAGAATCCGGACACACACATCACACACTGATTCACATGCTGGAAATCTGGATTTGGTGATCCTGAAAAACCAGATCCAATCCTATTTTGCTTTGAACAACCGGGGTAAAGGTTTGCTGGATTACGTGATCCACTGTCCCAAAAAATGGAATTTCTCTTAGTGGAATGCATACCCTCACACGTCTGTCCTTGTCCTGTCTCACGGCAGAATGTCTTCGTAGTTTTGTTATTTTTGTAATGATTAAAGTTTTTGTCTTTTTTTTTTGTCCTTAATTTTAATGTATAATTATTTTATTATTTTCATGTATTTTATTTTACCTTTATTATGATGTTATTTATATATTATTTTTATTATGATTGCTAATTTTTCTTAATCCTTTTATTAGCCTTTTTTAAATTTATTTATTTATTGCATGATTAATATCGTATGCAATTTTTAAAAGCACGTTTTGTCTTCTGCTTTCTGTCTTTGCTCGTAGGAATCATATTTAATCATATTTAACATGGAATTAAACTTTTCCTGCACGCTGTGATATTCATGTTACCCCGTGGATGTGATGGGATTTCTGATGTTATCACGTGTTGCATCTGAAAGTGGTGATTGTTATGTTTTTGTAGTGGTTGTCCAGATTGCTCTTCTGAGCCCTGATTGTGGAGTAACACGGACCTCAGGCTCTGCTTATCATCTACCCACACACTGATAAAACATGTACCTGATGTAACATCAGTGTAATTACAAGCTGCTTGTGTGGTCTGTTATGCAACACCAGCAGTCGTCATACCTGGACGTCATGTTCAGTATTTCACAACTGTTTGTATAGAAATCTGAACCTGATTCCTTCTAGTACCATGATTACTCACTAAGCTTCTCTGCTGCAGGTTCAGGCCACTGTGGTGGGTTTCCTGGCAGCTGTAGCAGCGGTGGTTCTTGGTTGGATCCCAGAAGGAAAGTTTCAGATGAGCCATGCTGTTTTGCTCTGCTCAAGCAGCGTGGCCACAGCCTTTATAGCCTCCCTGCTGCAGGGTAAACACACACATAACACTCTTAACAGCTGAGTCCCGCAGCTTAAAATAAACTGTTAGAGCCGTTCTTGCACACTTCTGTTCAGGTCCATTTTATTTATATTCAAATGATAGATTTCCATGATGTTATTTTAATTGATCGAACATGAAATAAAAAAAAAAGAAGAAGCTTTTTGTAATGACCACTGCTAACCTATGCCACCATCGTTGTGTCATACCCAGGTATAATCATGGTGGGGGTAATTGTGGGTTCCAAGAAGACGGGCATCAACCCAGACAACGTAGCCACACCAATCGCAGCCAGTTTTGGTGACCTCATAACCCTGGCAATCCTGGCCTGGATAAGCCAGGGCCTCTACAAGTGTCTGGGTATGTGAGGAACTACTTTGTTTACTTGGTTGTTATGGATGCAAAGTGTATGACTCCACCAGAAGGGAGCAGACATGTATTCCCTGTAAGCTGCTATTACATTTAATCACCTATAAGTGGGCTCATTGATGAGTGTATCCCCTTTTTTAATTCTATTTGCCAGAAGTGCTACCTGTGGGTTATGAAGGGTAAATCACCATCTTCATCAAGAGCTTCCTTTTTTGACATGTAAATGTGTTCTGCTTCAACTCAAAACTCTGTGCTGTGTGCAAATCTTCTTAGCTTAAGTTTGATCTCCTCTCTCACTCTGACTCCTGTGCTCTGATGGAACTGCTGCTAACAACAGTAATTACTGTTCCAACCATTTGTCTGAGAAACTTTGCCTCTGCAAGCAGGCGCATCTGATATTCCACTAAAATGAACTGCCATGTTCATAATGCAATGACCATGTAATAAAATAGTAAACACTGCTACTCTCACTCACAAGAAGAGTGAGTTCTTTTTTAAGAAGAAAGCAAGAATCACAGGTTTGTCCTCATAGTTGGCACCAGCTGCTTGTCTCTGGCAGAGTTCCTGCCTCTAACTGGCAGGGACAAAGCAACGCCTAGCAGCTTATTCCCTCTGGAGAAGCGGCTCTTCCTGTGGGTATAGGGTGTCTTGTATGAATGTGCGTGAAGTTTGTAATTGTATGTATGTGTGAATTTTCATTAGCTTATATGCAAGACATTGCTTGTGTGTGCATGTATGTCTATGTGCAAGTGATTATATTATCATATGCTTGATTTGTGAGAGTTGAAAATGCATTCTGTCCTATATGCACCTCATCGTGGATCCTGGGGTTACTTATATGATGCAGTGACTTGTCCATGATGCAACTTTGTAACTAAAAGACTTCCCATATACACTACCAGTCAAGTATGGATGCATCTACTAAATTTAAATTTAAAGGTCCCATATTATACGTTTTTTCAACAATTTCAGATGGGTTTTAAAGGTCCAACAACATTGTTTTCAAGTGTATTACCCCAAATTCAGCCTTGGTCCTTAATTTCAGCCATTCCAGATGTGGCTCTAATGAGCTCTACTGAGAATGAGCTATTTCTGTGTCTGAACCTTTAAATGTTCATGAGTGGTGCCTGTTCACTCCCACTCCATGCCCATGGCTTTTGCAGTTGCCAGCTCTGTGACTTAAGAGAGCAGGCTCAGCTAACTGGGGGGGACATATAAAAGGCAATATCCACTACCAAGGGTGGTGGTTATTTGCCTTCATGAGGTCACAAAGGAAAAGATCTCTCTCACCAATTTGAGCACACATTCGCTAAAAAGTGGAGCAAGCAAGTGAGAGAGGAGACAGAATTTTATCCTTTTTGGGCCTCATACACAGGCTATGAGGACACATATGACTGTTAGAAAACCTGTAGAAAGTTATTTGCATAATATGGGACCTCTAACGGGTAGGAGGTCTTGACTGGTACTGTATATCTGGTCTGCTGCCAGAAACAGTGACACATTTCTTCAGTCGTCTCTCTGTACCAAAACATGAAGCTTGCACATGAGCAAAATTGCATCATAGTTCCTGGTTTCCCAGTTTCCTGACAGAAAGTGGATAAGACCTGGCGCTCTGTGAGTGAGAGTTTATTGCTGTTTGTTTTAACATTACGAGTGTAGCAGAGCGAGTTTTGCAGAGTAAAATTAGACATTGAGGAGATGCTGAGTCTGGGCTGTGGATGGAGCTCAGTAGCATTTACTGGTCACTGCTATACTGGAGTGTTAGCATGGTGAATCAGGGAGGAGGTGGAGAGTGTTTCCCCATCCAATATTAAAGCCACGAGAGGTGTAATTACTCAATTTTCAGTTAAAACAGATCAGGGGTTATACATACATGATTCAAGAAATCTACATTCTTCACTGGTTTGGTGTAGTGTTTAGTGATGAATAAGGAAATAACCACATAAACTAAAATAAACAAAACAGCAGCGGATTTTTGGATGCGTGAAGCCATTTTGGCTGAGGAATCGTTAACATAAGCCCCCATGGGAAGAGGCTGAATGGTCTGTGGAAAACAGTCTTTTATGATGTGAATATTTCCTCAAATACAAGTCGCTTTACTTGATTTCAGGGATTCATGACTGCATGCAGAGATTTAATTAAAACGCTTGTCAGTTTTAAAGTTGACCAAGCTCCATGCTTGAACTTAATGAATACTCACTTGCTGGTCCACCATCAAGAACACATGCTGTTTTATTATCTTCTTTTTTCTTTTTACTGTTAAGACGTAAGCACATTAGTCATTGCTGTTAAAGGCTCGTGTCCCGTGGTGTTTTCTGTGTAAGTGCTTTTTTTTTTTTGTTTTTTTTGTCAGTCCTGAGAGCGAGTGTTTTCAGTAGTCTTGAGGAAAGAGAAGAAAAGCTCCAGACCCGGCATATTTTTTCAGTGTGTTTTGCCGTTTTCTGTGTAGCCACTTATAGGGCTTCAGATTTTTCAGAAAGCTGCTAGTGTCATCACTCTCAGAAACTCGGGAATGAAATTTGTGCGAGCAGATCAGTTTCATGCTAAATGTTGACGGCCATTGTATTAATGGTGACGTAGCTAAAAGAGTGCAGGTAACATCAAAGTACACTCAGATGCTTGCTTGCATCTCCTGAACATTGCCTCTGAAATGGGGGACTGAAATTGTCCTGCATTTGACCTGAAAACTTGTAGAACTGTGCAGCTTTTAATTGCCAGTTTGGGTTGTGACAGGTCCATCCACTGAAAATTTGACAGCAGGTTTTTATCCATTCAGTGCTCATGATGTAAAATATGTTAAACAAATAGGAATGTTGTGTGCGTTGTTGCTTCATGAGGCTTTATGATGCTCCAAATGTCATTACTGGTGAAAGATCAGGCCAGTTCAGCACCTTGTGAAGCCATGCTATTGCAAGGGATGCAGTTTGTGGTTTAGCATTGTCTTGCTGAAATCTGTGAGGGCTTTCCCGTAGAGAAATAATGTCTGAATCAGAGCAGATGTTGCTCTAAAACCTCTTTGTACTTTTCAGTAAAGACGGAGCCTTCACAGATGTTCAAGCTGCCTCTGCCGTACACTAATGCAACTCCATAACATCATAGATGCAGGCTTTTTGTTGGATGGTCCCTCTTCTCCTTAGTCTGCAGGACTTTGCATGATAGAGCTTTAACCTGCATTTGTGGATTTTAAGGCAAACTTTGTTCACAGTTATTTCCGGAAGTGTTCCTGCAGAGCCATTGCTGGGATTTCCAGTAGAGAATCGCGTCTGTTTTTAATGCAAATCACAAGTATCCAGTTTTGACCTTCAGCCTTGTCTCTGGTCAGAGATTCCTCCTCATTCTCTGAATCTCTTGATATTATACACTGTAGATGGTGGAATCTCATAATTTTCTCAATTTTACATTTAGGAACATTTTTATAAAATTGATCCACATATTTTAGATGTTCACGTTCACGAGCTGTGGGTTGTGACCGAAAGAACGAGATCGCGAGTACAAGCGGCCGAAATGAGTTTTCTCCGCAGGGTGG
>JBAMHW010000026.1:8562509-8575119 GCA_037177495.1 Rhadinocentrus ornatus
TATATATTTAATAATGTTATCGTTATTTGCACTTTGTACTGTCAAATGTTTGTTACAAAACAGACATTTTTCTTTAAAGTTGGTATTACTTTATATTTCTACTACAGTATTTCTTGTGCTCTATACAACTTTTGCAATGCTTAAAACACTAGCTAACTTGTTGTAAGGTACTGAAATAATAAGTCGTTTATAACATTTTGAGGATAATTTTACATTTCTCTCTTTAAAGCAGTCTCAACTTTTGCCTTTTTTTTTTTACCACTATGTGATTATGAGAAATTTAAACTGCAGGTCCCAATAGTCTTCATCAGTCATGTGACGGTGTAGCTGACAGCCCAGGTGCTGCTCTGCGTCTTTTCTGTGTCTCTGTGTTACTGCTAATGAAAGGCACAGAAAAACAGGAACGCCACAAAATGGTGTGTTTCTGTGTATGTATGAGGCAACCACTTCCTATTAATATAACATCCAGATATAGCCCCACTCCCTTCCAAAAAAAGAAAGAAAAGAAAGCAGAATGACTGACATCATGTTTACATTGTTAAAAAACATCCTGCCCTTTCATGATATGTTCAACATGAAGCAGGCAGAGTGGGGGTAATAAAAAGGTTCTGGCTTTGTCCATCTGTGTTGATGATATGGTGTGAAGAGTTTTCTGTTCAAATACATTTTTAGACACAGAAGAAAAAAAAAGTTAATATAAGATATCTTCTATCTAATGAAGCAGTTTGACAATTATGGGAAAATGTCTTTTCTGAGAGTTTGACAATAACTATCGATATGACATATCTGTTAAATGTATAAAAAGCTACAGTGTATGCGCGTTAGCTAAGCTTAGTGTAACATTGGATACAAGGAACAGCTAGTAAAAGTAAGAAATGCAGTTAACTATCTTTTACAGCAAGATATGTCCTAAGGCCCATATATGCTCCCTTGAAAAATAAATAGGTACAGCCGTTTTCATGCATCACTTACGTTAGTATGGTTGTTAAATACATCCACTAGAGGGAAGTGTAGAGTTCAGACTTTTGAGAGCTGACGTGAGAGTCAGACAACGGCAAACACAGTAAAGGAGATCATGATATTGTACACTCTTAGAAAGAGACATAAAAAGAGGCAGTGCAGTAGATGGTACTTCTGTGGTCTGTGCTGCCATTAAATACTTAGTGGGTTCTTCTTCTTCGTTTTGCAGGTTGAACATCAGTTATAATGCTCAAGACTGTCCCTGCAGTTTCCGGTGATACTACTTTGCTTTCTTTGTCAGGATACGCATCCACAAGGGACCTGAAAATTGACCAAATTCCGCATGTAAATGACAGAAGATGGACAAAATGCTTTGTATCCATCTTTTGCATAGAGCATAAATGGGCCTTTAGTCTCACTCTTACAACAGACTTACAAAGTGACCCTTCACTTTAGTCTGTAATATCTTAAAAATAACATTTAAATTTGCAGTATCAACAAATTGTAATTTCTTTCGTCACCTAGCGAATTGAGTATTTCAATCTCCCTCAGCTGTATTTTTGTTTGGGGCTAAGTACCTATTACAGTGGCTAACCTGGAAAACCTAAGTGGAGAAAGGGCAAGAAAGGAGACATTTTTTGACTCTATGATCTTTCATAACTGAAGTGTCTTTGTTCTGATTGGCAGAAAGTTTATGTATGGTTGTACTTATGGGATTGATTCATACTCCAAGCCACAATGAGGGTGTTCTGTGGTCTAAATTTCTGAGTTGTCTGCAGGAAAAAGTGAACTGAAACTTTTCTTAAGTCAGATTTCTGACTCAGGAATTGGCAGAAACTTCATTAGCCCCAACCTTAAAAATTCCAACATGGATGCCCCTTGCATAAAAAAAGCTATTGTTGTTGTTTATTAGCACGTCTGTCAGTTTGAGAGCACACATTTGTTAAATTTCTATCCGTGAACACATCTCTTTTGTTGCATACACAAAATAGAGCATAATGCATTAGCTTGCTAGCTTGGAATGCTAATAACTACTAGCCTGAGATGCTTTCTGATCTCTAACTATAATACGGTAAACTTTGGTTAAGTTGTCACCATGGCGGTGTTTACCAAACCAGCCATCTTATGATACATTTAGGCTAAATTATTTAACGTGCAAATAGTAGCAAAATAGCCGTAAAAACAAATCCCTATAGCCATCAGCATGTAAATATGAAGTCAAAGTTCAATAGTCTTGTTCATTTTTTTTCAAAGCCAGGCTAACTGTTTCTTTATGTTTCCTGTCTTTAGCTGTGTTAACCAGCACGACTCCATACAGAGCAAATGGAAAAACACACTGTTCATAAAATATAACTCTCACCAAGAAAAGTAACTTTCAATAATGCCAGACCATCATTTTACATATCACCCTTTTTTGAATGTGTAAACATCTGTTCATCAACTACAAAACACATTAAAAGTATAAAGACAAACAACATTATCCACTCCTTGAGAGAAAAACATTGTCATTTTTAGAAAATATCTTCTGTTCCTTTTCAGTCTAAAAGTAGACGTCGTTGAAAAACAACATAAATACTCGGTGGCTTGCATATAAATACTTCTACACTGTGAGACAACTGGGCAGTAAACAGGACTGGAGTCATGCTGACTGTGGAGTTAAGAATATGAACAGAAACACAAATTGAGCCGTTTGTTTCTCTCCTTGGCAGAATCAGCAAGAGCCTCTGTATACCTGATTCCCTGTGGGAATTTTTACTACCCCTGTTTGTTTAATCAGGCTGTCTTTTTCCTGCAGTGATCATCAACAATGTCTTGCTTCTGTTTTTAAAAACACAGGAGCTCACTTTTGGCCAGATAGTAGAAACGTATCAGTAATGGCTTGTTTGGAGGCTAAGAGGTCCTCTGTGTATAGTTTGTTTTTTATTTTTGGGGCTAAATAAGCAGCTTAAGTTGTACCACAGACACTCTTCGTACAACTGCAAGTGTGGCATTAGCATGTGGCTAATGTGCTAATGTACAAAGCGGGTAAGTGTATTTTTGTAATCCTGACCCAGGAGGGGGCCATGCGGAAAATACAATCATTCTTTCTATGAAGGGTGAAGACTGAGGCTACAGGCCAGGCCTATAGTTTCTGTTCTTTATTAGAGCCATATGTCTTTGTGGGGGGAGAAAAAACATAAACAAAACCTAGTTGTTATCTTATTATATTCTCCCATACAACCCTAATTCCAAAAAGAGGTGGGACATTGTGTGAAATGGGAAAAAAAACATAGTGCAAGTGTCTGCAAGTCTTATAAACCAATAATTTAGTCACATTTAAACATTAAAAAGTATACAATTCTGAAAGTGAAGACTATTTATAGTTGTCACAATTAAAAGAGGGGGTCAAATATAAACATGACCCTTTCTCCTAATTTTCTGAGATGTGCTCTTGCCATCAAATTTCAGCATGTTTTTCATTTGTTTGTTATTTTCCCAGCACAGACATCCACCACAATATGTTCTAGAAAGAAAAATATGTTTGCAATCCTACATTACAAAAGTTAAGAATGGGAACGAGGAAAGTACTGTGTGGGACTTGTCAGCACTATACTTTTTTTTGTGGTTGCAACTAAGTTATCCCAAATAAGAAAAAGTTACATTTTAGCCATGCCATTCTTACAAAACAAATTTTAAATTAGTTTATTCTCACTGTAGAAGAAGCCAAAAAAAAGCCCGACTTTCAAGGCCTATTAAAACAAGTCAAGTAAAATGATCTTAAATGTTGCTGTTCAATTATTTCATTTTGCACATTCAAAAAGTTGGTCTTTCATGAGACAGTTTAAAAAAAAAAAACAGATCAAAACTTAAGAAAGTGAGATTTTTCTGATATTTTTTGTCATGCACAATTAATAAAGAATCCTATGTTTCCCAAAATGCAATTTAATAACTAATTTTGTTCTTTCACCAGATTAGTGAAATGTAATGGAAACGTCCATATAGGACCAAAGACAGCTTCATATTGTCCTTCAGAATTTGGTGGAATGAGACAGGATAAATTGACATGTTATTAAAAATTAAATTGGCTTTAAAGGAGCAGTGTGTAGGTAAGTTCCAGAATGCAACCTGGTAAACAAACCTTTCCTAATCCTTCTCAAACATGCTGAACTTAATCTTAACTTGACAAACCTTCAATATCAGGTAACAAACCAGGATGCATCTTTAGGTCCTTATAATATGTCCATCCACAAAGTATCTGTACCTCCCTCTCTTTTTAAAAGGTAGCTACAGCCTCTATCAGTTGCCACATGCAGTGGTGCATATTTGCTAATTACAACTGAACAATCAACCTCTGGCTTTGGAGACCCTAAAGGTCAACAATCTCAAATTAATTAAACTACAGGGACTAGCTCCAAGCCTTCTGGGCTCTTGAGGGACTTTCAGCACTCAATAGCAATTCTGCAGTATCAGTAGCTTCACAGTAATAAATCTGGTGGGTTAAATGGTTTAATAAAAAGAAGAACTCCATAAAATAAATGCCTAAATTTACTTATAAGACAAAGCTTTGTTCATTTTAGTATAACTAACAGTGGAGTGGTTTAGATTTTACAGAGAACTGAAAAAATAGAACACCCCATCTCTCTCTGCAGTGTGGGACATACAGGCCTGACATTGTCTCCCTCTGGTATAATGCTTACACAACAGCCTGTGATGGAGAGTGCAGCAGTTATTAACCTCAACACTGCTAACCATTAATCACAAGCACTAAAAAGATACTGTCTCTGATTCTGTGGCTTAATCTAGACGTACACCTAGAGAATAGCTTGTTCTTGAACTCTGGATATTTGTGCTAGACGGGGGTTTTGTTTTGAATTTGCTAAATGGCAATACGAAGCACTGAAGATTGAAGGCTGACTTTCAATCTCTGAGACCTTTGGCTATTTTGGTTGAGATTCAAATATTTGAAATTGGGTAATGGACAGTAGGCAATACATCTCTGACTAATTCATGCACAGAAGGACAAAGCCAAGAAGGGAAGTGTACAACAAATCACTCAGAAAAGAAAGAAACAAAAAGCAAGAGAAGATATGAAAAAACAAGCCTCAACTATTTTAAGTCTTGAATTCTTCAGCCCAGGAAAAGAAAAATACAAAATTACTCTCTTAGTTCAACCAACAAAGCAAATTAAATAACCTTCTGTTATTGCTGCTCGCAGCACAGTTTCATAAGACAATTAGAACAAAAATAAGAATGAAGACAGATGGGTAGTCTTAATTTACTGAAAGACATGTTTGGTTGGGTGCAGGGGCCTTGTGGAAGTGGCCCTGGTTGCATCCATGAAGACTTTAACCACTTAACAACCCCACAGGTCTTCTCTTTACTTCAGCTGTTGCAGCTGATATACTCGACCACATGAACACATCCCGGTACTTTCTAACCAGTTCCTGCTGCTCTAAACAACTTGTAGACTGTAGACTGTGTCGCAGGAGTCACTGATTTCACCAAGTCATCGGGGTGTAACAATGAAGTCCTTTCAGCCAACTTCATAATGACAGAAACCAGTGACAGTTGGCTTTGTTAAAACTGTTTTCTACTCATCATAGTTACAGCTGAAAAAGGTCTTGAAAGTGAAACCTGGAGCCATCGATTACAAGGCATCCTTGTGGAGGCGATGAGCCAATTTTCTTCTGAGATGAATCTTACACAGCTAAGGATAATGGGTGCTATGTCACCACACTGACAGCGCGGCGAAAGGACAAGATCTGCTTTTAAATTTGATGGAGATTCTCTATTGATTAGGGGAAGGGAGATAAGCTTAGCTCCCTCGATGCATTGGGGTTCAGGATGCGTGCAAGGCTGCTGTTTGCAGAAACTGAAGCAGCCTAATGTATCAGCAGTTTGTTTCAACATGAAGGGTACATCATCAGAAAAATCCCTCTTTTACTTTGTCCACTGAGGATAAGCTCCCCTTTTTAAAATACCTTGAAGACCTGCTTCACCAAAACATTTCAGCTTTTGCATGCGTTTGGTCCAATCCCATCAGTGCTGTCTGTATCTGAACATCTTAAAACTTATACCAGGACAAGCACGCATGACCTCAATCCTTCAGCACTGTTTACATATCGACTTCAGACGCTGCAACTACAAAGTACAATGACAGTTTTTAAAATCAGGTTTGCTTCCAAAACTCTTAACCTCACTCATTTTGTAGCCTCACTATAAATAAAGCAGCCCATCTCAGATTCCCAGCTCTGTCGTCCATTAGTCCAGCCGCAGGTAGCTGGGTAAGGAGTAGTTGAACATGAGGAAGTCCAACTTGTAAAGCTGGTAGAGTTGGATCTGATCTGGAGTGCTGATATTGCCGAAGAATTGAGCAGTCATGGCATCTGTGGTGCGAGTGGACTTGGCATAGCTTGGGAAGCGCAGGGAGTCACCGACACCAACCAGCCGCAACACGTAGTTCGCATCCTCCTCTAGAGTCTCGTACTTGCCCACCAAGTCATAGTGGATGTGACAAGGGTGACAAAGCTGGTAGACGGTTTGCCAGTGCTCGTTGAGTGGACCGTCACGCTGCGTGGCGGGGTCCACAAGATACTCAACAAATTCCTTGAATTTGACATCAGCACCATTAAGCAGGGCATCCTGTGTGGCATTCTTACGGTAGCGCCGGATGATGCGGGTGCCAAACCGCTTGTGGAAGGACGAGTTGTACTTGAGAGTGAATTTATTGCGGTAAGCCGAGACCAGCCTCTCGAAGGGCTCACGAACAAAGAGGAACTTGAGGTAGTTCTTGAGGCGGTGGTTGATCTCAGGAATGCTGTACTGGTTCAGCGTCTTCAGGTTTGACGGAACATGAGCTTCATTGGAAGGGATTTCCATTGGGTCACTGTGAAGAAAAGGCACAATGTTCTTATACAGTTTTATTTTAGTTAGCCACTGATATCAGTATAGCACACCAGTTCTCTTCCATGGAACCTAAAATGTTGCGTTTGCATGGTTTCAGAAAAAGAAAAGAAAATACTGGCTCAAAAGAGGGTATTTGTCACCTTTATGGTGAAGTGAAGACCACTGAATGGGTGAGAACGTGGCATCACTGATACCTGTTAATACCTACTAAGCTCAACTCGACTCAGTTTTCTATTAGGTAGTAGAACCTAATACCAGGTTCTCTTTTTGGATCTGCATGGCCAGGGCTCCAAACAAGCTGAGTGGAGCCGAAAATGTGACGTCTATAGAATACAGGTCACTGATGGCATCACTGGATGAGACGTGACTCCCTCCCAAACTCTCCTGTACATTTCCAGAGTGTTTTGTCTGGCTGCCCACAGCCTTCACTGGCTTTTTCCTTTTCACCTTGAGTCTGACAAAAATCCATAGACCTAGCAGCAGGTGTACTATTGCCTAAATGCCCTCCATTGTTGTGTCATGTTTGTGTTGCATACAAATGGTACCTAATTGTAATAGAAAACGGCCTAAACCGAGTAGAGTGTGGTTGAGCTAGAGGCAGGTGCTATTAGAAAAGAGGCTATTAGTGTTTTTCCACTAGATGGTGCAGAACTGTGTGGCTTGTTTTTTCTTTTGTTTCCATTCCATTTTCAACTATATAACTCACACCAAATAATACCTTGTAGTGGTAGCACATAAGCCAAACATTCACTCGAGTGATCCAAGGAAGTTGATACCAAACAGTGATGTAAAAACACAGCAGACTCTTGATTGGTCAGAGATGGTCATCACTATCTCTGCAATAGCTTTCAATTAACAAAAGTTGTTTGAAGTGAAAAAACACAATTTCAGAAATAAATCTGGGTAGATTGTTAATGTTCATACAGATTACGTACTGTGCTCAAGAGCAATTATGAATTTAAAACTTCTCGAAAAAGGTTGGAAAACTGTGTAAAACATCATACATTGAGGGTGACATATTTTGCTTTTGAAAAATATTAGCTCATTCAAAATCAATGGAGGCTCATCTAAATATTGACACTGTGCCATATTTACCACTGAGCGGTATCCCTTCTTCCTTTAATAACAGTCTACTGAATATTTATAGTATTGACATTTTACATTGAGGGTCATTATTTTATCATTTTCCATAACTTCATGCAACTTTTTGCATCAGATTTCTGAACCTCTGTCCATCTTTTCTTATGAGAGGCTCTGCCTCTCTAAGGTGCTCTTTTCAAATTGTCACTGACCTGTTGCCAATTAACTAGATTCGTTGCAACTGTCATGGTTTGTGTTTGGTTAGTTTTTCGTTGTTCTGCTCCTGGTTTATTAATTCTGGTTTTTGTCAGGTTTGGTTTCTGTTATGTTCATGTTTGGGGTTTTTGGTCTTGTCACGTTTTAGTTCAGTTGTCCTGTTTCCCTCATGTGCTCTATATTCGCTTCCTGGTTCGTTAATTCACCTGGTCAGATTTCTCATCCACTTCACCTGCTTCTAATTACTCCCTCTGTGTTTATATGTCCCATGGTTTTCAGTTGTCTTTGTCAGATCCTTGTATGTGGTTAACTCCCTGTGTTATGTGGTTCATCGCCTGTCGTGTTTGCTTCCTGTCCTGTGTTTTTGGAAACAAACCTTTTACTTGCACCAACCTGCCTCATCCGTCTGCATTTGGGTCCTCATCTCCGCCGCTACACATAACAGCAACATGTTCCTCCAGCTTTTTCTTTTAGGTACCACTTACTCCTCCAAACTTTTTTCACCTTTTTTCTCAATTTTTAAAGACATGTCACAGCAGATTCAAGATGACCTCATATCTGTTTTTGAATGAAATGGCAGAATGTCTTGCTTTCATATTTGATGTGTTATTCTGTTATTATAATTATTTATTGGCTTAATCATAATTGTTGGCTCATGAGATGTGCAATCATCATATACTAGTTTTATTTACATTTTACATTGAGCTCGAGCCTTAGGAATTGCGTTTGTTGAGCATGTTCATTAACAATAAGGAAGGATTAGATCAATTTGACGGGAGCTGACCGTTTTAGGTTTTACCTAAATCCTCTTGTAGACTCATTTAGTTTAGTAACTACTTATTACTCCTCACTTGTAAGGTGCTTCAGATAAAAGCATTTACTAAATCAATGTAACAAACACACACAGTAATGCAAAGTGTCTGATGGTTCAGTTTCACACATGCTGCAATTATAAATTGCTGCTCAGAGATTACTGTCTTGATTCATGGAAGAGCTTTGCTGAGTCAAACTGTACTGTGCCTACTATGTAATGGAAAAACACCATTAGTTAGTCGCAATTTGCAGCTTGACTGCTACCACCAAATACTGCATACTGGCTCCTTAGAGGAGGATGAATGGCCCCTTGTACAATCTAAATCCACAGTTAAATGTAAAACTATGCAAGGTACTGGATTTACCTGTATTTACCCCGACCTGTGAGCACCATCATTACTCGTTTCCAGTTGGTACAGGCCACTTTTGGGACGTAGCAGTAGATAAGCTCGTGATCTTCATCCACCACAAGGTGTTTGAGGTCTCCGGGTGTCAGTACTCGTCGCTTTCGACTGGATGCACTGTAAACCCGGCAGGCATCAACTGCCTGATCCCTCCTGGCCTGGTGGAAGACGGCAGTCCCTGACAAGTCCGACTAGACAAGAAAAAAAGAACAAAAAGGAGGGAGTGGAAGGGTAGTAAGATTTTGATATGAGATCCAAGTGAAATGTTTTCAGTGTGGTAGGCACATCATAAGCTATTAGCTGCTATTGCTGCAGTTTTAGTGCTAATTAAGTTGGCTTAAAAAGTGAGTTCCAAGTGTCATAAAGCACTACAGATCTAAGGAGAGGCAAACCCTGAGCAAGAGAGGGGAGTCAAGTGGGTCACTCCACACCCTTAAAATGGCCCATTTGGCTGGAGGAGATAATTAATGGAAGAAAAAGAGGCTGCTGGAGTATATCTTTATTTTCACCAAAACATGTCACACACAATTCATTAAGACTTGAGGAAATTGTGTCATCTTGTGAAAAGAATGCATTATATGTCTTCTTTAAAAATATGTTGGGATTAGTGAAATTTATATAGTTTTGTCCAGAAAGGTTTTTTATATTGTGATCTTTTGTGAAAAATAATTAAATATAATGAAAAATTGCAATTTCACTCTGGAATTAATAAAATATTTTTCATTTAATTTAATCTGACATAGACTCTACCCTGAACAAAAACAATCTATATTTTCATCATTATGGATTAGAAGATGTATATGTTGTTAGACTTATATTCTACAAAACATGTTGATCGTACTGAAGATTTTTTTTTTTAGAATTAAAAGATAAATTCACAATCTAAGACTATGTTCACACACAAAATTATGATATAATACAATTTTGGCCATTGTTTACATTCAGTCTTGCCACATTCAGCCTCCTCTGTCTTACTTTAGTGACGTAAGTCTGACAAAATGCGACATTTGCTTTGAAAAAGATTGAATATGTAGCCTATTTGATACCACATATAAAAGTGACCCGGGTTGAATTTTGTGTTGCTCAGACTGTTAAATATGGGTCACATAGTTTGGGCAACTTTTTCCTGCCGCGTAAATGTAGCTTTATTTTCAAACATGATAAATTAGGAATCCATGATGTAAGAAACATAAGCAATCTTTTATTTATTACAGTATTGTGTAGAGAAATGGCTAATCAGTAAAATGCTTTCTAAAACTAAGTTATATCTCAGTTCCCACCTGCAACCCTTAATTGCAACAAGTGGGTATAGAAAATGGTTGAATGGATGAATGTTATCTTTATTTTTTAGTGCATAAAATACCGTTTAATATATGTTTCACTGTCAGCTACCAGTAAGCAGATATTCTGCTGTTATGCATGACAACATATGGATATAAACAATTAATTAACACTAATTCTATGATTCATAAAATAAGTCTAAGAAATGTATCTGCAGCAGTTCCACATAAAAAACTTGAAGATGTAAAGGATTACGATTATTAGCAAAAGAATAAGCATCAACATGGAAATTGAGAAATAAATTCAATGAAAAAACCAATGAACTGCATCAAGGGAAAGAAATTTAAAAGACATTTGGGTTTTTAGGTCCCCAGATTAATCCATGATAACAAATATATTGAATGATAAACTTTTTTGAACGATGTCAAGAAATATGACAAAATATTGAAGACATTTGTAAACAAAATCTAATACTTTACACCACCTACATAGCACCAACAATAAACTCTTCCAGGGCCAGGAAAACACTCAACAATGAAAAAAAAGTAATCAAATCAGTAGAATTGGAAGAAGAGGGGTAGATAAAAAGACTGGCAGGTAGAAAAAGCTATCAATCTCAGCCTTTATTATCACACTAATCTCTTTACTGGCTATATTTTCCTCTCTCTGATTCTGTGAAGGGGATTACTTCGAGGGTTTAGAGGGAAATAATAATATTGGAGGATATTACAGATATTGAGTGTTTAATATGCACAGATGCAGTCAGCAGTCAGTCATCAGAGGCATTTTTCATCTTCATTGTAAAGCCTGTGATGAAGTATAACTGCAGAAGGGAAAGGAGGAGACTGATGGGGAGGAACGAGGAGTGTGAGAAGAGCTTGAGGGCTTTTGCATCTGCAGGCATATTTTTTTATGCCTCTTGATTATTTTCTCTCTGGGTCTGAATTCCCCTCTGGGGCAGTCCCCCAGATTCCTCAAAGGAATTTCAAATTATTGTACTGTGGCCTGGATCTTTACTCTCCACTGTGTGGCCTTTCAGCAATACACTGGCCAAGTACAGAGAGGGCTGCCGACATGGAGTAAGGTAACAAGTCAGGCACCAACACCAAGTGTTTTGCATGAAGACAGCTTGACTAAAGAGGTAAATGTGTGCTGCTCTTTGAAGCTGGTTTTCAATATGTCTCCAAGTGGGAAATTCATCATGCACACAGTTTGCTACAAAAAAATGGGTGAAAACTGGTCTCTGATGCCTCTTTATCTGATGACATAAAGCTGTTGTGTGATGTGTTTTATATCAGTTAATCACAATGGAAATGCTGTAACTAAGAAGAAACAAAGGAACCAAACACATGACAGATTCATATGGAGGTGAAATCACACCTTTAAATCCTGCAAACCTTTCTTCTGATTTATTAAGAGAGAGTTATGGGAGAGAAACAGGTCAGAGCTATGTGATTTCTGACTTTATATTGCGAAATCAATAAAGACTTGAGCGTTATGGGTTTCCTAACTGACTCACTTCTGTTAATGAATACAGATTCTTTCTCTTGAATACCCTGAATACTTCAAGGTGATTTTGGTCATTGTAAAGAATGTTTGGGCATTTTAATGAAAATAATTCTAACCAGAACCAAATAATTATAACAGATTAGATCATATTTAAAAGAGATGTCAGCAGTTGCACTTTCCAATCAGCCTTAAACAGAAAGAATTTTCAATCCAATTAAGAAGGATGGTTTTAACCTTTTCACCATCGGATCAGCAGGAAAAAATAACTATGTATACACTCGTTCAGCACACTCTTGACCCATGACAGGGTTACATGATGTAATGAGTTTCAGGGAGGACCTGAAAAATGGCGTGGCTGAACAGGACTGGGGCAGATACAATGTTTTGCATTTGCATGATCTCACTCATCACTCCTCATCTCTGATAACTCCTTGTTCCTCTTCCTCTGCATGCTGACACAG
>JBAMHW010000026.1:8577667-8588758 GCA_037177495.1 Rhadinocentrus ornatus
CCCCCCCCCCCCCCCCCCCCCCCCCCCCCCCCCCCCCCCCCCCCCCCCCCCCCCCCCCCCCCCCCCCCCCCCCATTCGGCCTCTTGTCATCTCCTGCTCTGCCTCTGTTTTTCTCCTCTTTATCTCTCTTCTTTCAACAAGATCACTTGCGGTAAATTTTTATCTCCTCATCAAGGAGCTCAGTTAAGTCTCTCTGGCGGTTTTTGATGAAGAGTTGAAGAGGGGAGGGAGACGGAGAAGGAATAAGATGAGAGTTGATATGTCGATACAGCAGAAATGGAGGTTGCTGACCTCTGGCCATGTCAAGCTGTTCCCAAGAGAAAACAAAAACCATTACTTGCTCTTTGACTGCGCATTTCTATGCATAGTACTCCGCACACATAGACTGATGGGTCAGCAATGGATAAGAGCCAGCAAGTCATAAACCATAGCTTTTAAGGTAGTTAGCAACTTCATATAATATGGTCAATTTAGTCTGATCCCTTTCAATTGGTTCAAAGCTCCGCCGGGACCTCAAACTTTGAGCTCAGCAGATTCCCTCTGCAACTGCACTATATGATGAATTACTTAGTGTTACAGGAGACAGATAGTATGTATTGATTTAGATGCAAAGTTGCGTGTGTGTGTGTGTCAAAGATGCTGCTTTCTCTGTTCACATTTGCATTGTTCTCTCTGGCAAACTTTACCAAAACTGGGACTAAACTCAAAATAAATGAGCAGGGTGGAAAATCCTTGTGTGTACATTTAAACCTCATCACACCATAAAGCCGCTGTCAGCATTCCATATGCAAACAGGAAAGTCTCCACTTTCTTATCATCAAACCTCAAGAGAAGTTTAAAACAAGCCAATTATTATCCACGGCGAACGTCTTTTTCAGGTCACCAATGTCCCCATGCATTTGTTGGTTAAAAATATATATACATAAAAAAAATATGCATGGAATTAATGGAAAACCCAAGGTTGCATTGCATACACTAAGAGTTTTTTTTCCATGCTTCTGCTGTATTATTCTCTCTGAAAGTTAGAGCGAGTTTGAAATATGATCTGAGGGTCAGTGTTGAGCTGTTGCAGAGGTTATAATTATTAGCTTCCCTCAGATCGATTGATGGTTGCGAAGGCACACAGATAAAAGGAGAAAGCCAGGAAGTGATCACACAGATAAAAAGAGAGCTTAAATTTTAAATCTACATTATGCATCCTACACAATGATATAAATCCAAGAAGAAATTAACAACTGCCTTAAAGTGTAAAGTTAAAGCCATATCATGCAAATCTGATTAAATCAAATTTAGTTAAAAGGAAAGTCCTTTATCCAAAGTGACTTACTATTTTGGTTGCATTTCATTTTAACTATTATTAAACAGGAGTTCAGTGTCCTATTTGATACTTTTACCTATAAATATTTTATATTGATATGGTTTCAAAAGATGTGCACATGATTGGCAACGAATGCAAGAGTAATCTTGCATTTTTAAAGAAAAAAACCTTGAGGTATGAAGGCCACATGATGCATATTCACTTTAAAGGCAAACATTTGCTCCAGGGCAGCTCATATGCCCAGCAGTTAGACTGTGTTGAAATTATTAAATTTTTATAATAATATAAAATAAAAATTTTATAGAAATTTTAATAAAATAAAAAATTAGGACCCTCAAGTATATCGTCCTGTGACACATTTGCAAAATCTTACTTCTCACTTTGAATTACCATGCAAACAGCTTTCTGATGATAATATATTCCTCAGAACCCCAGAAAAATACTTTTTCAATACTGTTGGGTAGAAAATGAGATGCTAATGCATTGTGATATGTAGCGCAGGGATTCTGCAGAGCATCCAAGTGCTTTGTTTAGATGAGCTGTCTGAAACAGCTTTCACTCAGAAACAAAATGCTGCCTCTTTATTGCAAAATATTCACTGCAGCAGTCAGAGCTGCTCTTTAGATATTTCCTCCGTTTATTGTGCTGGACTGTTTATTTTCAGGTTTTTCTGGTGCTGCCTCTTCTATTTGCTGAGGACTTAACTGCATGATCTAGTCTAGAGGAATAATGCTCTCAGAATATTTATCTCACTCAGAGTGAACAGGGTGAAGGCAAAGTGCAGCAATACAATTTACTCTGACTTTAATTTCATTCTGGGATGTTGTTAAAAGTGAATGCTTTTTCAGCAATTTCCGAAAACCTGATCAGTTTGCACGGCTTGTCTTGTGTTTGTGCATCAGCTCGGCTGACGTGCTGTGAAGTCAACTGAACAAAGATCAATAGCATTCATCAAAGCACCTTTCTTTCTGACACACTGAGCTCTAAAGGCAGTCTGTCTCTCTGCTCACAGACTGGCATTCATAAAGCAGGCACGGATAAAGCTGCCAGTGTATCACAACCATACCAAACACACACCTGATATTCAGCTGCGTCATACGTCACCTGAGGCTGTGTAAAAAGCAACAAGGTGAGGCCGTGCTGTAAAACTTTAACAATGCTAAAAGTTTATGAGGCAAATTAATTCTTCCCAACGGGAACCAGCAGCGCATTAACTTTCCATTATGTCATTTATGAGAATTCGGCCCAGTGAAGACAGACTAGGACAAAATAAAAACCTGCCTGCACCCACTGGAACATGGAAAAAACCAGAGGAAATGTTTCTTTAATTGTCTTTTTTTTTTTAGAGAAAAGAAGAATAACACATGCTTTGTCAGAAACAAACTGCTTCAAATTCATGCGACATAAAAATTTTTATACTATGTAAAAAGCAGTTTAACCAGAGTTTCTTGTAAATACATTGATTAGAGACCGCAATGATAAATATGAAAACTACTAAAAATTACTTATTAAACTTAATTTAAATTTATTTTATTTTAATTTAAATATAACATAAACATTTATTTATTTTAGTTATTCTTCAGTTTATTTAAATTTATTGCAAGAAGTAGAATAATACTGGAATAATACTGAAATACTTTTTCATAAGTTTTCAAATATCGAATTTTTTCCACCACATGCATGTCTATTTTGTGTGATAGAATATAAGGTCTAGCATAACTGATTTCATTGCAAGTCACATAATTTAATATCTCAAGTCCAGTCTTTCACTCTCACTTCTAACCTAAAAAAAATTAGATTAATTAAACTTTAAAGCTTGAACTTGCACAGCCTGGTTTTTAGTTTTTATTATAACCTGTCCTTTAGTTTCTGGTCTTTGTTGTCTTTGAATCATCCTGTTTTATTTTGTAACGTTTATCACCTTGTGTATTCTGTTCAAGTTCCTTCCTGCTCCCTGATTTTGGCTCCTAATTGTCACAACTGCATCTCGTTTTGTAATTAGTCCCTCTGTATTTATACTCTCAGTTTTTCTCTGTTCATTGTGTTAGCTGTGTTGTGTAGGTGTTTTTTGTGTCTGTTGTGTTACGCTGGGCTGTGTCTGTCAGTCCCAAGCAGCAACCTCCGGTGGTGAAATGTGAAGCCTATGCGGAAGTGCAAAAAAATTGCAGTTCACCCCTCATCCGCTAGGGGTTGGCTCCAAAACAGAGTGAATCCCAATAGACTCCCATGTTAAAAAGACCAACTTTACAGCAGAAATAAACATGTTTAAAGCCTGGTAGAAAAATCCAGTTTAGGATTAATAAGTCCAGTTTACCTTCATGACAACTGTGAGGAGGGTGAATTTTTTTCCAACTCATCCGTTTGGATGTTATTTAATCTTGAAATTCAGCATAATTAGAGGTGTGTCCTCTTGATTGACATGTATCCAATATCCGTGGCAAGAAGGGAGAGTGCAGCACATCTGCGGCTTTTAGCCGGCTAACAGCACGCTTTAGCTTTAGCCCACCTGCCTTCTTAAGCCGGTTAGCTCCCGTTAGATCTGAGTTGGCTAAGTTAGCTCTTAGCTACAGGCAGCTCAGAATTTAATTGATTAATAATCCACCCCTACGCTCACAGCCCCCCTCTCAGCTCTGCTATTTGCCCATTTTTAAATTTTCCGGCAGGCGTGATTCTGCCAAGATGGCAATGGTAGGAACCACCTAACGAGCTTCACTTTTGCTCTCCAGAAACCTATGGGTGAAGTCACGGAGGCTCCGCCCGTACAGTCTTTGGTCAGTCCTGAGTTCTCATGAGTTTTTTTCCTTTTGTACGTCCTGCCTGAGCAGCACCTTGCGATTCATTTAATCATCTTCCTGCATACTTCCACCCGTGACTCTTGCATTTGGGTCCTACCTCATCTTCATCTGCTGCCACAATCTTTGACAACATGAGCCTAACTGAGCTGCTCTAATTGAAAAGTGATGATTAAACTTAACTGATGCAGCACCAACTTCCCAAACCCCTCCACATTAATTTAACTTGAACAAGTTAATCTGGAAATGTCAGCTGCAAAACCTCTTCTCTACCCTCTAAACACCCCGTAACCTTGAAGAAAAACAGTTAATACAAAAATGCTGAAACAGTGTATCTACTGATTCGTGATATTTGTACCGATGCTGTTACATAAGCAATGAGGCAGTGAATGACCACAGTGTACATGCCAGGAGCTAAAATCAGAGTAAAGCAAACCCGCAAACACACAAGGCTTCTAGTCAGTTCTTAATCAATTCCCTGAACTGGTTAATATTACAAACATGAATGTGATTATAATTGGCTAAATCTGAAATCTTGACTTTCAGGAAAGGTCAGAAATTTTTTCGTATTATCATTTAACTCCAAGCAATACTTCCCATGTGCTTTCCTACCAAGCCCCCTTAATGCTCTGACTTTATTCTACATCACAAACCCAGGATAAGGTGAGGTCAGTGATCTCTGTGCTTTGACATGTATTAGACATCTGTGGTAGAGACACCCGTTCCCCACATTAACAGTAAAGTTGCAATGGCCAATGCTAAGCATGCCTCCTTCCTAAGGGAAAGTTGGCCCACAAAAAAACATTTACACTGCTCTACCTTTTGAGCGTGACATTTATAAGGGGCCGCCGAAAAACAAAGGGGAACAAAGAAATTGTGACACAGATGTTGCAGCTTGATTTGCAGATTTTGAACCCTTTCTGACAGTAATGCTACTCAAGCCCTTTCTGGGATGCAATATAATAGAGTAAAATTTAAAGCAATCAGATTTGGAAGAATTCATTAAAGCTTATCAAATGCACTGTTAGGGTGTCAGCCACTGTTAATCTCAGATGTGATATTTTTGGTCTCTTTTTGTTTTATACTTGGGGAAATTGCAACAAATGGTTCCCTCTTGCAGTTCAGATACATTTCAATTTGCATTAAAATGTTAATGTTATGAGTCCAAAAAGAAGAAGTTGTTATTCATATTGTACCAATCTAGTTCATTCAGCTCTGTATAAACTCCCAGAAGGAAAAGCATTAGGCTTTGCCATGTGGAATTAAAACAGAATTTGGCAGGGATGCATGACAGCGATATGTCAATAATAAAACAATAATTTCCAACTAGCACTGCAGATGCATAAACAGTTACCTTATAAGGTCAATCACATGGTCACAACTCAATGCATTTAGGCATGTAGACATGGTCAAGATGACTTGCTAAAGTTCAAACTGAGCATTAGAAAAGTAAAATGGGGGTTAAAGTGACTTTGGATGTGACATGGTTGTTGATATGAGTATTTCAGAAACTGCTGAGTTACTAGGATTTTCACACACAACCATCTCTAGGGATTACAGAGAACGGCATGAAAAAAAGAAAATATCAAGCAGCAGTTGTCTGGCAACAGTTGAGCCCAGATCTCAATCCAACAAAGCACCTTTGGGATCTGGTGGAACTATGTGGCGGAATGATCTATTTTACAAGCAGGCCTGTCAGGCCACTTTCAGACGAAGGCTGTTGGGAACTGGCTACTTCCAGCAGGATAATGCACCATGTCACAAAGCTCAAATCATCTCCAACTGCTGCCTTGAACATGACAATGAGTTCACTGTACTCCAACGGCCTCCACAGTCACCAGATCTCAATCCAACAGAGCAGCTTTGGGATGTGGTGGAACGTGAGATTTTCATCGTGGATGCACAGCCGACAAATCTGCTGCAACTGTGTGATGCTGTCATGTCAATATGGTGCAAAATCTCTGGGGAATGTGTCCAACATCTTGCTGAATCTGTTCTGAGAAGAATTCAGGCTGTCATTAGGGTAAAAGTGGGGTCCAACCTGGTACTAGCTCAAATCATGTAACTAATAATGAAGTGGTTGGTGAGTGTTTATAATTTTGAGTTGCTTCAGTAAAGGAATTGATTTATATTGATTTAGAGTTCATAAACTTCACACCATGATGGCCTAAAGTTAGATTCACTCGAATAAAAGAAGTAACTTGCATAGTTTATTTTTTCAAGCGAAGCTGTACACTTAATCTTTCGTTAGCATGGTTTGATGATTCTCAATAATACTGAATTTATTCACAAGCAAGCTAAATTTGACTATATCTACATGTCGTGGCCAACACAATATTAATTACTTTGCATTTATCAATTAAAACAATCTTGCATCCTAAATTTAAGTGCCACTGAATGTTCTGCCCACTGCTGCTGACGCCTCCCACAGTGAGCTCTTGTTTTCCCATCACCTCTAATTAAATTTGCGGCATGTGCTAGAATCTGCTTACACCTGTGCTGCCTAACCAGCCAGGCTTATCTTGCCACCAGATCATAGCCTCATTTTCAATCCGTCTTATTCAAGATTGCAAGTTTTTGCCTAAGTTCTGCCAGCCTCCTCATTGAACTCTGCTTACCTGTGTCAGATTCCATCCATCACCCAAGCCTTTAGGACCAATCTCTGTCTCTCACCGCCTGCCTAGTCGTTTCCAACCTGGGATCCCAGACCCCAGGTTGGAAACCCAAAGAGCACAGGGGGTCCCTGAGGCCATTGTGATTAATGTCCACGAATTGTCCGTGTTTTAAGGAAAAGAAGTAAGGTTTTATGTTTCCACGGCATTTTAGTATATACATGAAGGGGGTCCCCGAGGAAAAAAGATTGGGAACCACCAATCTAGACCATCATTCTGCATCAGAGTCTGCATATAGACTCACTACTAAATCCCTGATATATAGTGATGATGTGATGTGTTTCAGTCCACCTGGGATACATGGATGTTTATTGTTTGAATAAGTATTTGTGTGCTGCTGCTTTGTCCAAATTCTTTATGCACAATACATTCTGTTCCGGGCAGCATGGTGGTGTGGTGGTTAGCCTCACAGCAAGAAGGTTGCTGGTTTGAGCCTCGGCTGGGGGAGGTTTGAATGTGGGGGGGTTGGTGGCCTTTCTGTGTGGAGTTTGCATGTTCTCCCCATGTATGCATGGGTTCTCTCCGGGTTCTCTGGCTTCCTCCCACCGTCCAAAGACATGCATGTGAGGTTAACTGGTGGCTCTAAATTCTCCCTAGGAATGAGTGTGTGTGTGAATGGTTGTTTGGCCCTGCGATGGACTGGTGACCTGTCCAGGTTGTACCCTGCCTCTCACCTGATACAGATAGTGACTGACTGATATTCTGCTCCAGAGACCACTATGTCTCAGTGTGTGTGCATTTATATCATGTGGGGACCAAAACCTGACAAGACACTAACATTAACACAATACATTCCTGTAACCATGGGGACCAAATTGCAGGAACAAGTGGATTTTTGAGGTTTAGAACTTGGTTTACGTGTCAGGGTTAGAATTATATGTTTTAGTTGTGATGCCAAACGTTAAGATAAGGGGCTGGGGAGTGGAGTGTCCCCATAGGGACATAGAAATCACTGTGTGCGATTGTGTGTGTGTGCAAGTCATCTCAAAGAGACAAAGTGGAGGTATAATTACAGTAAAACAGACAAGATAATGACAGACTGCTCTGACTTTCACTCAAGAGTCATCAAAGTGTCTCACTCCTCTCATGTGCCCCTTTACTCTCTGCAAGCTGTGTTTTTACCCCTGAGGGAGCAAAAATTAAACAGGACAAGGAAAGAAAACCCCTCCTTTAGCTTAGGAACAACTGTATTGCAGTTTTAAAAAGTAAAGTCTAAACAATAGGGAGGGGATTGGACTTTTAAATAGGACCCTTGCACATAATTCCACAAATTCAACATTTCAAGCCAAGTCTTTAATGGCAGCAAAAAAGATTTTGTTCAGGCTTCATTTCTAGTCTCTGCTTGGCAACCGCAAAGCTTTTGAAAAACATGTATCCGTTAATGCATTGTTTTTTCCTCTTGCTGCATCTTAATGCAACACTTAACTATTTAAGGGTTAAAATGGATTTGGCAGAGTTTGGCAAGTGTGGATATGGTCTAGTACACAGGTGTCCTCGAGGGCCACTATCCAGCAGGTTTGTTTTTTCCTTGCTCCAGCACACCTGACTGAAATTAATGGGTCATTGTGAAGAAGTTGACAGGAAGCTGTTGGATCCATTTAATTGGAATCAGGTGTGTTGGAGCAGGATGGGGACTCTTGACAACTAGAGTTTAACACTCGTGGTCTAGTATGTTTTCCAGTATCAAATGAAACCTGTTGATAAAGTTTTAACAAAAATAATTGTGTGGCACATACAACTTTACCCTTTGAGCCCTGCGAGTAAATGAAGATGGCACACAGCACAAAAGAAAAAGGTTTCTGGCTTGCCTAAATACAAACAAACAAAACAATCACTTTTAGGAGAAATATTAATATCCATTTGAAATAATCCAGCTGTGGCTTTAGACCTCTATGAAATCATCTTTCAAAATGTGAACATTGTCTCTGCAAAGGTCAGCCCTGATAAAGTGAAGCAGAACAAATTATGAGAGGTTTTAGTCTAGGCAGTGTAGGCGAGGGCACCAAATTGACTTTTTTGCTGAAGTTTTAGCACCATCTGTTCTCAGATTTTGAAAGATTATGAGCAAGGATTTGTTTGAATTATAACCTCAAAGATTTTTTTACAACTGCACTCTACAGAAAAAAATGGCACATATAAAAGACAAAGGATTTAGTAACAAAGTTACATTTAAAATCCAGAAACCTATGTGCTTTGATGGGAGTGATATGTTTTTTAAAGGTTAGGATGAGGGAATGTTTACTATTGTGTTGCACCATGTCTTTTCCAAACATTTTGTTTGCATTTGGTAACTAAAGATACCAGTTTTGCTGAGAAATAAACAGAGCTCTGACTTAGTATTTGTGTAATTAAAGCGCTATGAGAAAGTAACCCGTCTTTAGTGGCTTGTGGCAGAGCAAATCTTCAACATTGCAAAATCAGGTGATTTTATTTTGAAATGTAATTTTATTTTTTGACTGACTCTGGTTAAGATCTGGTGATCCACATCCACAATAAGTGCAATCTGTTAACATAAAAAATTAAATCTTCCCTGCATCCTCTTGGCCCACTGTCCTACAGATTTTAATTCCCTGATGCAACACACCTTATTTCAATTAAATGGTTCTCCAACAGCTTGTTAAGTCTCTTAATGACCCATTAAGGTGAGTCCAGTGTGTTGCAGCAGGTCAGGTCTAATGCCTGATGGAAAGAGATGGGGATGAGATGCAGTTTTTTTATTGCATCTGTTTTATGTGTAGATCTAAAAGGTACCCAATTTAATTAAATTTTCAGTAAACAAGCTTGAAATTTGATGAAACAAATTCTCTTATATAGAGTAAAAACACAAAATCAAGTTCTCATTGGCCTTCTGTACCAACGTGCCTCTTTCCTCGGGTTTTTCTTCATATACTAAAAGCAGAGCGATCCTCTAAATCCCTTTCTCTCTTTTTTCTGTCTTTCTTCTTTGTTTCTATGCCTCCAGAGATAAAAACAAAAAATAATGAAGCCTCCTCATCTAAATCCCTTAATCTTTAAACCCTGAATGACTTATTCAGCTTCCTGCACAAACATCCAAAAACCCATGCCCACGTTGTACGCTTTGCTCTGATGGTTTTATAGCGGAGCAACACTCAGACATCCGTTTGGGCTTCCTTGCCGTCGGTGAAAGGTGCAGTGTTTATTTCAAGTTTGTGACAATTTCAGCTGCTGTGTTGCTGCATAATCTGGCTCAGGGTGCTCGGGTGAGGGCAGGAAGGGAAACAAACACCCAATTAAAGGGATTGTGTGGTTAGCAGGATATCTGCTGTTGGTGAAACAAGTCAGACAGGTATTATCTACTGGCAGAGACACCTTTTTTAATGATTACATTCATTTACGTAGCACATAAATTACCTATCTCTGTTACGTGATTAACACTCCTGAAGACTTATATTTCTAAAACAATGATGTTTACAACTACAAAGGTAAAAAAGTGAATAATTTCAACAAAACTCTGTGCCATGATTTATTAAAATGCCTATTATGACGACACATCAACTAACAAAAGGCCTGTGTAGTTATGGGAGGAACGAAAAACATCATAACTATAAAACAGATATTCAAATAAGTAGTAAACAACCTCAAGACCTTTCCTTTTAGTTTAGCTTATAGGTAAATTTGATTTATTGTTTTGATTTTCGCTTATTTAATCAAATATTCTATTTTTTTATCACCTATTTATATGGCTTTCTGTTATATTGTTTTACTGTTCATTGTTTTATTGCTTTATTTTTACCCAAGTACAGTTTTTATAAATGCCTTTATATTATTTTATTATATATATATATATATATATTTCCTGAACTCCTTAATCTGCTTATTTTTTTTATTCTTGTCACTCTTATTAATTCTTATTGTTAATAAGTTTATTTTATTCTTTTTATTGCTTTTTTAACTGCAGTGTTTTTCTCCTGGGGATCCTTCACACTGGTAGCTCTGCCTGCTGTGTCTGAAGGGTTGTTGCCTTGGTGACTGCCCTTGACTGGGTGGCTGGGGGCCCTGCACTGCAGCCCTGTGGCTGTGGTGTGGACCCCAGCCTGTCCTCACCTGGGTGGTTCCTGTGGTGGCGCCCTATGTGGTCATGGGTGGGCTTGCTTCCGCTGTGACTGGATCCCCAAGATATTCCTCACAGCAGCGTCAAGCCAGATGTTTTCATTTTATTATTTTTTCAGAGACAGTTAGTAGTGATGGGAGTTCATGTTTGTACAGAATGGGGAATGGGGGGGGGGGGGGGGGGGTAGTGTACATTTTCTTTTTTTTTCTTTTTTTGACTTTTTTTTCATTTTCTCCT
>JBAMHW010000026.1:8588858-8608841 GCA_037177495.1 Rhadinocentrus ornatus
CCCCCCCCCCCCCCCCCCCCCCCCCCCCCTCCCCCCCCCCCCCCCCCCCCCCCCCCCCCCCCCCCCCCCCCCCCCACGTACATCTGCTTTGTTTGTATGTGTGTGACTTTGTGTGCGATTGTGCCTTTTTATATTTTGGTTTATTCTTTGAGTGTGAAGGCTTTTAAATTTTGTTTTTAATATGCATATTTTGTTTTTATTATGTACATCATTATGTGTTGCTTTGTGCATGAAAAGTGCTCTATAAATTAAATTGGATTTAATTAGATCATAGTTTTGCAATTGTCTGTCTCTGTGTAAACATATTTCTACATTGATCAATAGATTTAATGTGTTTTTAGATTTTCTTGTAATCATGCAATTTATTTATATTTAACTAGAAATATATTTTTGTTTTCCCTCATTTATTTGGGTGTGGAAGACCTGGGTTCAAGTTCCTGGCCTGGTAACAGTGGCGAACCACATAGGGCTACTGAGCAAAGTCCTAAATCACCCCCATTACTCCCCGGGCACCAAAATACAGCGGTCCACTGCTCTCTAGTACTAGAGATGGATAAAATGCAGAGCCCAACTTCCCAATTAATAAACTACTGATTATTATTATTATTTCTTTAATCTGTATTTATTTGTGTTTTAAGATTAGGATAAACCATTTAGGTTTAGGTTTTTACATTATTTTCCTCATGATTCATATGTCTACACTTATGTTTAGTCCTTCAAAGGTTTATATTCTCCCACATTTATTTATATACAGTATCTTTCAAAATTAATTAAATTCTACATTTCTTTGCTGTATGCTACTAAAGGGGGTGTTTCTAACCTGTCTGGTTGAGACGAGTGCAGGTGACATAAAATGACCAAATAAGTGGAGCCAGTGTCCAGCAACCCCATGAATCTGAATTGGATGAAAGGGGAAAATAGATGCAATCATGAAAGAATAAATAAATAAAAGAAAGAATGGATAAAAGAATCCTCCATAGTTTTTTGCTTCATACTTGATAAAGTGAAATCTGCATATTTCACGTCTGCAGACCATGACAACAAATTACTAAGACTGCCAAAAACAACTAGTAACAATAATGACACTGGATACATTTTATTGTTTGTCATTTTCTGTTTTTATTGAATTTTTCTGTGCAGATGCAACAAACATTACTATGCTGCCATGATGCCAGAAGACGGGCATCTTGCCATTAGCTGATTAATTTGACTCTTATTATCTAGAGTTAAAAGTCATGGGATGTAGGTTTGAAACACCCGATTTCTGATCTGAATTAAAAGGATAGGACATTATAGCCATAATCAAATTCTAAATGCTGCCAACTCCTTAATAAATTACATTTGTTGAGCAGATACCTACATCTAAGCAGCTTTGAAGTTTGGGGCACATTGTTGGCCAATGAACGATTAATTTTTTCATCTAAGGGTACTTTGACATGTAGACTGGGAAAGCTTCCAATCAATAATCAGGTACACAGACGGACACTTAAAAGGGCTTTAAATATGGAATTATTTCATACTAATTTCAAGCTGCTTTATGGTGTTATATAATTGAAATCATGTATAGTAAATGTAAGAACATGTCCACCTTTGAGTCTTCTGGGTAGTAAATGAAAAAAAAAAGATGTAGTTATGCTCTGAGACTCTGAATCAGAGTTTCTTAACAATGAGTTATAGAAGCATAAAATCACAGTTCACTCTGATTGTCATTCAGGCTCAAAGTCTTTGAGTGAAGAAGTAGATTTGAGTTGCATTTGCAGAAAATGTATTCTTTGCTTAATCACACAAAAAACCCATACACAGTGCTGTAATTATAAAACTGTAAACAAGATTATGTGATCCAACAGAACTGGAGTCGATGTGAAACCTGCATTTTGTAATTATTTGCGGTGCTGTGTCAGCACAGAGGTTAGATAAGTGAGGGAGAATAAAAGCAGCCTTAAGGAGCGTGCTCCATCATCATTATCAAAGCGCCAGGTGCCTTTTGGAAGAATAGTTTTCCCTAAGCTCTGTCATAGAACTTCACAGACCTAGAGAATTGGTGCCAAAGGGGCACTGACAAAATTTAATAAGACACACTCAGAGGATTACAAAAAAGGAGAGCCTAATATTACTCTGTATTTCCCAGGCCTGTTAATTTCTCTCTGTCAGTCCTAATGCAATAATGTGTCACACTTGTAACGCCTACTGTATTAAAGTTTGGATAAAAACAGAATACAACAATATGCAAATCTCAAAATATAATATAATGTAGAAAACATGTCAAATTTCTGAAACAAATTTTATCTTAATGGAATTAACACATCTCAAAAAGGTAGGGACGGGGCCATGTTTACCACCGTCTGTCATTCTGTCTTCATTTAACAGCATTACACAAACATCCTGGAACTGAGGAGACCACCTGCTGAAGCTATGTAGATGATTTGTTGCTCCAAAATCTTTCAGCAATGAGATATGCACCCCATATATCATCAGATATACAGTTTTTTTTTAGCTGAGCTCTGATAACAAGCCAGATGGTCACAATCCTCTTTGGTCTGGATAATGACAGCTCCCTTATTTGTATTGTCTGATCCCAGTCCATTTAAAATCCACTTTGGCCTAAATAATATGGTATTTTTTTCTAGATCATGATCGCATGTGGCTTCTTCTTTGTATGAATGAACTTCAACCTGCAAGTGTTACTGAGCCCATGCAGTGATTTCCAAAGCCTGAGGGTCACTGGTATCCCAAATTAATTTAAATCATGTCTCTCGTTCACAGATGTCTTCACATTTTATGAATAGTTTAATATTTCTCTCTAACTGCATCACAATTTTTAGACATAGCTTTACATTGCTGAATCTCTGTACATATTTTATTTCTAAGAGAGTCTGCCTTTATAAGGTGCTCTTTTCAAACCCAATTATGCTCCTGACCTGTTGCCTGCATGCTCCTCCAGCTCTCATCAGTACCACTTTTTTTCCCAGCCTTTTGTTGCTCCTGTCCCAACTGTTTTGTGATGTGTTGCTGCCATCACATTAAAAATGAACTCATATTTTTGATTAAATAGAAAGATCTCACTTTTGTTTTCTATGTTCCATTGTACATAAAATATCTGTTAATAAGATTTGCAAATCACAGAATCCCAAACTTTTTAGTATTGACGTTATATAATGGTTCTCCATCTGGATGGCTTTTTAATACCTTTTGCTAAGTTGAGCTTATTTGGAAACTAGAGTGGTGTCAACTCTGTAAAGATATAATCTGACATGTGTAGCCTCATAAAGTCTCTTGCTTTATATTGCCTGTATCTGATTTCAGTGCTTATTAATAAAGCCGATGCTGAGCCCGAGAATGCAGGTCTTTTCTTTAGTCTACTGTGTTCTAAACTACAAGGTTTAAAGTCACAAAGATAAAGGTGAGTTTGTTTTAAGAAACCTCAAAAGCACCTTGCTACTTCTTGCCGACTATGCCTCCAGGGGATCTGCAGGAGGGAAGCCAAGCCATGAATTAAAATAGTTTATTTCAATTTATTTCATATGTGTAAGAGGGTAAAGATGAGAAGAACTAACATCAAGGTTTTATTTGTTTATTTATTATATCCTTTGACATTAGACGTAAAGCTGAGATATTGTGTCATCCATGTTGAAATATTATTGTATATGTACAAATGATAAACTTTAATATGCAAAATGATAGGAAGGACTGCACTGCTTGTTGAAGAACATTAAAGTGATGCTGATTATGAGCACAGTTTATTTTTTCTTTGCCACCTCAACTATATCAATGACCTGGGGGCTGTTGGGGCTCAGCTGTTAGTGTGGTCACCCTTCAGACGAAGGGCTGGCTTTTGATCTCGAGCCCATTCATACATTGAAATGTACTAGGGCAAGAATTGATTTCCTCATTGCTGTATGATCATATGAATGATAGAAAAGATTTAATGCTGTGTAAGAAGTGTAGCTTGTGTGAATGATCTATAAGAGAAAGGTGGTAAACAAAAATTCTGACTATTTACATTACTTTCAGTACAAGTTGTTTAACTGGGACACCTGGTTATTCACATCCCTTATCTGTGTACAACAATATCTCACCCAGTCAGATATATGTTTTATCTCAAATCCTATCCAGGTTTGAAGCCAGGCTAACATGTTTTACATGTGCAGCACATAAGAAGACTCAGTCAGAGACTGATTTGATAGCAATATGACACAGAAAATTTTGGGATACAATATCATAAATCAGACATGGAAGCTGATGTCGCCCCAATATGGATTCTCTTCGTTGATCTGTCTCTTCTGTAGATAAAAACTTGTATAATTTAGACAGTGCACTAGCTGTAAATCACATCGAACAGCTCAGGAAACACCTAAAGTGACACTATGCTTTGTCATTTTTTTAATGTAACATTAAAAAATGCACTGTAACTGGAAAATGGCATGGTGAGGAATGGGAATGGCATCTTTTCTGTAACTGTAACACAGAACCAAGACGAAGCTGCTGCATAACTAGAGCTTCATTTGTGGAGTTTGTTTTCGTATCTTGTGGAAATGGGGCTCTGAGAATTTAAATTAATCATTATTTCACTATTTCAATTTAAAGAAATTGTGGGGACAAGCCTTTCTAAGCTAACAGTTAGCCTATAGCTTACCAAAACAAGAGAAAGCAAGCAGTGTGCCTCTTTCCACAAGCTTGTATGTGGGGAAAAGAAGATTTAATTCATGTGTCTTCCACTTCAATCAGCAACAAAACCAAACTTTGAATCCAAATACTTTTGAGAAAGCTTAATTTTAGGATAAAAGACTGCCTGTTTTCATGTACTGCTACTGTAAGAGCTAGCTATTAAAAGGACAGTTGGTGGTGCTAATTAAACAGTGATGTGATATCAAAATACTGCAGGAGAAGAATGTCCCAGTATAGTCAATAAAGGTTTTCGCCTTAAAATGCGATATTTAAAACTCATGCTACAGGAGCCGCCAGGAGAGCTGGGTGAAAGCGCTAGAAAGAATGTCTCAGACCCTGTATAATTTTTATCTCTCCTGCTCTCAGGATCAAACATTTACAGCTGTGCTTCCTCAAAAACAGGTAATGTAATTTCCTATTATCAAAAGTGCTAAGCAGAATATCGTACAGCACTAAGTGAAACCAAACCTTTTGAAATATGTATTTTCTTCATCACCTGAACTAGCAATGCATCAAGAATTACTGAAGGGGACTCCAAAAGAAACAAGAAAATGTACATTAAGACTGGGCACTTCTGTTTCCATATCATAAATTGTAGTCCACTTCCTGCATTTTGTTCAACTTAAAGCAAACCACAACTTACATTTTTAGGTGGACCACATTTAGCTTCTTTGATGCTCATCGGAGTAAAGTTCGGAATTCATACTGTTATAGTTCACGGTTTGGGGTTCTTGGTTCTTGGTTCTTGCGTTTGGTCTATGTTTTGGTTTGTCATGTTTAGTTCTGTCTTAAACTTGATTTATAGTTCTGTTTTTTGTAATGTTTAGTTCAGTTTTCCTGTTTTCCTTCCTGTACTCTGTATTTTCTGTTCCTGTCTCGTTAATTCACCTGGTCTGATCTCTCATTCACTTCGCCTGCTTCTAATTACTCCTACTGTGTATAAATACCCCATGGTTTTTGGCTGTTCCTTGTCAGATCCTTATGGTTTACCCCCTGTCGTGTGTGGATTTTGTGTTCCTGAGTTTGACAAATAAATCTGGCTACCTGCACCGTTCTGTCTCCCCCCTGATCTGCCTGCATTTAGGTCCCCACCTCCGCGAACACGTGACACATACTGCCCCAAGTGAACCAGACTTTCCAGGCATATTAACTAGAATTTGATCAAGAAGGGCTGGTAAGAATGCACCTGTTAAGTCATGGCCCCAAACTATTTTAATTAGGTATGTAAATCACAAGTTTGATCACAATACAATATATTGTTTGACTGGATAATGCTTAGATGTTAACCAATATCACGAGGATCACATGGTTCATGGATAATCAGTCATCTTTAGTAGTTTGGGTGCTAAACTAAAGTTAAGTATAAAAAAAAAATACTTTTTAAAAAATGTAATAACATTTCTTGCCTTGCGACTCATATTTTCATGCAGCCACTGAGCCAGGGCTCTGGATCTGGTCTCTCCTTAGTGGAGTACTAAAACCTGCTATAGTTTCTTTAACATACAGGTTTCAATTCAACCTCAGGCTCAGATGAATAAATCATTATAGAGAAAAAGTCACCAAAATATGGCAAAAATCTTCTGACTAAATTCCTACAGTACAAACTGGACAGGGAATAACACAGACATGCATACAGCTGTCTCTTGACCACATACCTCAGAGGCCTGCGGGAGTAGTAACACCCCGCTGTGCACACAGAAATATATCAATGGGACTTTACATGAGTAAGGCGGTGTGGAAAAATCCTGCATGGAAAATTAACTTAAAGTGAATCCATGTGAACCAAGTCTAATCTTAGCTATCCAGAAAACCACTTAAAGCCTTTTGCAGGCTTTTACCAGGGGCAAGGTGATAAATCACCAAGAGGGGTGCCACAACCGAGGAAGGGGATGTCAGCTTGAGACAGCACAGGACAGAGTGTGAGGATGGAGTTGGCTGCAGAACAAAGAGGCAGGATGACAGGAAGCTTAAGACAGTGATGAGAAAAAAAGAAGAGGAGCAGATTCAATCTATCACATGATCACATCTCCTCCAGCAGCATCATCTGACCTCGCCGCTTACCTCAGAGACTGCACATGCAAAGAGTGTCTATCCACACCTTGCATGAGGGTTTTGCATGATTCTACCCTTCAGCTACAAAATCTTTACCCTCAGTTCCATTTCTTTTGTTAATAAATTCAGTTCCTACCATATGGCATCTATCCACGTATGCTCAAACTGTCCTTGCTGATGCAGTCATGAACACAAGAGTCAAAGAATGTTTTTTCTTAAAGAAAACACACATACGGAGGAAAAAAACAACAACAACAAACTTACAACTTAAGATGTTTGTCAGCTCTAATCTACATTAGCTGGAGGTTTGATTTGATGGTTTAAGTTTGTCTTTCCTTACTTGCTGTTTTTAACTCCCAGGTATTACCCACATGATGGATTTGACAGATTAGTCAGGTCCTTTTTGTGCCTAAAAACACTAATAAAGCACTTGTCCCTGTTGCACATGTATTCATGGAAGTTCAGTGAATCCAATGAAGTGTCGCATTTAAAAGTAATAAGATTTGAGTTTGGCAAATGATTGATTTCCACAAAGTAAAGTTTTATTTGAACTTTTGAATGGAGTCGTTCCTCCACCTCTGTGAATATATCAAGAAACCAAAACGTGGCAGCAGATTTACTAAAGCTGCCAACTGTAAAGCTCTTACACATCTTTGACTGACAGGTTTGGAACTCTGTGCCCCCTTGGAAATGTGCTATAAACTTTACCTTTGCCATGAAAATAATTCAACTTTGGTTAATTCAGAAAAAAACAAAGATTTTCTTATACATATTATCCATTTTTCATTTAATTTTCTTCTTATTTATTTGTTTTAATGTTTTAGCCTGAAAATAATTTTTATGGGGTTTTAGTATACATAGTTTAGATACATAGTTTTAGCCTTTATTAAGCATTTGCGGGGCAGGAAAAAGGGGTCAGAGAGAGAAGAGATGACATACAGCAAATGACCCCAGGCTGGAAATCAAAACCAGGGCTGGCTGGGTTGAGGAGCTTTAGCCTATTTGTCTTTTCTGATCCTTTTAAATAAACACATTTTAATACCTGATGTCCCACAAGTTGGGCACTCTGAACACCGGTGTTGCTAAAGTGGCCGTTTTACTTTAGTTTAGCTTATTTGAGCAGTTCACATTATCATCCTTCAGAAAAATTCACATCATTAAACAATAACTGAGGCTCAAAGGGAGCAGGCCAAAGCAAGAAAGCTTATATGTGCCTACCCCAATATTCAAAGCATTTTACAATAATGCAATATGAGCAATTAAACCTAAATATTCTATTCAATGAGTGAAAAAGTGTCCTCACTTTTCCACGTCCACATCAGGTAAAATTAAATAACTGAAACACATTTAAACAGCCGCTCACAGGGAGTAATACAAGTAGCAGTAAGAAAAGAATCTCATTTTCATACAGTTTAACATTACACCGACATTAGGTATATGACATTAATTCTTAATGAATTTTCCCAGGTAGAAAACCATGTACACTACTCTGTGTTGTGTAAAATGATCGTGTCATACCGGGCACATACACAGAGTTGTGTGTAAATGCCCTCTTTATTTATTCTTTACCAGCAATATATGCTTATATATACACATCTTAAAAAGTGTTCCCTCTACTATGACTCCACAAGTGTTCAAATAAACCTTGTTGCAGATATACTCATTTAAGCAGAGGCTTAAAAGATATGCACAGGGCTGAAAGAGTACAGGTGTATGTGCCACACAGTTATTTTTGTAATAAACTTTTAAGTCTAGCTCAGTTATCTCTAATAAGAAAGGAGTAAAATGGTGGAAGCAACTGGGTGTAATCCATATTGTTATAGGCTTAGTGAAGACAATTGAAGGATAAATAAAGAATGCAAAAGGAGGGTGTTAGTCTCTTACCTGTGAGGGATTGTAGAGCTCCTGCAGGGCATTGCGAGACCCTTTCCTACAGCAGCCTTCAGCCACAAAGGGGTTCCTCCGCATGACTGCAAAGTGAAGAGAAACACCAATAAGAAATGTCAACTTAAAGCTTTAGCTTAGAATCATTTGGAGACTATTGTCTTCCACTTTATAATCACACAGCTTGAACAAAACAGCAGCTGATTCAGCCAGGCGGGGTAATTACAGGATAATGGAACAATTAATTGGTCAAACCGATAGAAAGAGTGCCTTTTATATTTGTTAGGATAAATTCCTGTTAATAGTGCAATACAGAACTACAAGTAACCTTCAGTCTTTTACTTTCTGGGCTCCTGAAAACATTTTTAAAACAGCAAACTGCTGCATGTAGGAAGCAGAAAGCTGCAGGGATAAATAATGAGAGCAGTGACTACAAGCCAAGGGCGAAGCTGCAGTTCAGCATTTGTTTGGCGGGATCTCAGCTCTTTACACAACTCAATACCAAGCAGTAGCTGCTGGCAGCAGCTTGGTGGGAGAGGCCAGAGTAGCAATCCGCTTCCAACACACTCTCTTCAATGAATCCAAATGGAGAAGCGTTGAAGGATGGACAAGAATTAAAAAAAAAAAAAAGACTCAAACCACTAACAAGAGTCTTTGCTAAAGCTTTAGAGACAGGTATTCCCCACACTGGACTTGCCTCATGTTCATGCATGAACACGAGTTTCAACATCAGGAAAGCTGATGAGAATAAGAAATGATGAACACAGTCACTTCTGAATAATCATTAAATCCTACTCATACAATTAGACATGCTGTCAGTTTTACCTTCAACCGAGTACAAAAGGAAGCCTTTTACATACCGGTGTGAAATACACTCATTATCTAATGATACAGAGCCAGTGGATACACATAATTCTGTAATTTCCTATTTTTTTTGTCCGTGTTTACAATGTACCATTTGGTAGTAGCACAGGCTGCAAATTTGCACATCTGTTGTGAAAAGCTGATAATGTCGGAATTTATATTTACTCATTTGCACACCTCCTCGCACAGTGACAAATCTGTTGACTGCAAACATAAATCTCCCATGCTTTCTAGCCCATGCACACAATATCAGTACAAAGAGGATGTTAGCGAGTGACAGTATCTTTATCACACACAGTATTTTTTCCCTGCAGAACTTTGCTCCAGGAATAAAGAACAGCTCGCCTTGTCTTCCACTAATTCCAGAGGTTTGAAGTACATCAAAGCAAAGGAGGTTCATTTTTAAAAAATAAAGAAAAAAAAAAGCTGGTTAAAAATAAAGTGTGTGCTGACCATATTTTAACATGGTATCCCTGAACAAGATCCACCCTTGGAACCCTGGGGAGCGAGCTGAGTGCTTGTTAGAGTAACAAGCCCTCCGCAGACTGCTGTGACCTTCAACAGATGAGGGGAAGAGAAAGAGAGGCTACCAGAACCTCTACATCTTCTGCATGTTCAAAAACACATACCTGTGCATGAACTCCTGTACACGCTTGATTAAGTATTTACATACAAATGCATATGTGATTGATAGCCTTGTTTAAAAGCTGCTCTGCAGTTAGCATTCAGCCTTACCGTGGACTATGTATATAGGTGATCTGCTTCTTTCAGTGAGATGATTAAATTGTAGAATATTTGGTTTTTACATTTAATCTCAAACACAACCTTCATTAATGAATTTCCACCATTAGCAGGATGAATCCGCAGCAGCAGTGATCACTGATAGCTGAGGACAGAGACTGGAGGTGGAGCTCAAAGTAATGAGGATTCAGTTTTGGTGAAAGCATATATGCATGTGCTTGTGCAAAAATGAGTTACAGAACAATAATGATATTTATCTGCCATCACCAAGGAGACTAGCGATAATGACAACAGATGCCAAACTATATCAGGTTGAAATCCTGTTGAGTGTGAACACTCATTTAGATGCAGCCATTATATTTGATTTGCCCTTCCTTTAAGCTATGGTTCAGTGATAATCACTATGCTAAAAAGGAGAAGTAAACAAATTACTGGTGGCATGGTGGCATTTCAGTTACCTGTGCAGTAATGCATGAGACAGATTTTTATGTTTATAATAAAAAATAAAAAACACTGTCCATGTGTGTAAAAAACCCCAAAGTGGCCCAGATCAGCCACAGTCAGGGAGCAGTCGAAAAACACATGCAGAGTGACTGCGAATGGATGCAAGGCACACAAAAAAGGGACAATTGAAGAGATGCAAAACAAATCAAGCCTTATAAAAAGACACACAACCTTAAATATACACAAATGTAACTGCTTTTTAAAAACACTGGTCCAACCACAAAAAATAGTCTTCACCAGTCGCAGTGTGTTTATTTTCAAGGTGCTGAAAGCTAAAACTTACACCTAGTAAACACTTCTACCTCCCATTGAACAAGCCTACATTTATAGACTATTTTTTTTCCTTTATGTTAGGTTGCAATCATTTGCTCACACAGCAGGACTGATGATGAGCTGCTAACTGTCTTTTAGAAAGATAAAATGCATTGGTCTTCACTCTTTTTGTTTGCAATTTTATGCTGTGTGAGATGTTAAATCAGTAAATAGTGATTCTGTTAAATATTGAGCTGCATCCACTCTTGCAGACCTGAGTGCAGCACTCTTTAGTGTATGCATTGATGGTTTTTGTGTTCCCATCAATGCTGATTGTAGCCAGAAACGATTAATATACTTTACTGCAGAGACTTGACGTGAGACTGAAAACCAACTAAGCACTTTCACACTGAACTAAAAAACCAGATGTGTTGGCATGGATTTTTTTGTCTTTGTTAAAAGAACTCAAAAGACAATTCTTAAGACATCTGTGAATATCTGGTGCAAGCTTTTGATTGTGCAGATACCATCACAATTGCAATATGCCAATCAATCTTTAATCACAACGGCTTCTATAATTTGACCAAATTTAATTGGTGTCAACCATTTAATTCATCCATCTTGGTGTTTCCAACCAAATCCAAGTAAAACAAAACAAACCCATTACACATAGATGAGAGACAGAAAGACCTGTCTTTATAAATCCTCTTGTCATCAAATGGTGCACAACTTCCCACAAACACACACTTACGTACAAGTCATATTAATCCCTGCACACAGGTCTTATTTCTGCACTGTGGTCTGGTCTGACGCCTCCAAGTATGTACACAAATACACACACAATAGACTTAGACAATGATGCAGCCAGAGCAGAATTGTTTAATTTGCCAGTAATCCTGTCTGTGGTCCACCTGCTGCCCATTGCACACTCGATAGGCTTGAGACCTGCATGATGACGATGAAAACCAGTCTCCAGGGCTCAGTCTGTATGCCCACTCACTCGACTAGAACACAAAGTCACTTTTACAAAGTCCACCCCCCAACCCCACCAACACCTAGCTTACTGGTGTGTGGGAACTTAGCTATAACCATGGAAACAGAAACCCTTCACCATCCTCTCACCTGCACTGACTGGCTGGGTTCCTTAGCTCTGGTATCCGGTAAGGTCATGGGAAAGTGGAAACTTTTTTCATTTTCTCAGCGCTGACAGGTTTTGACTGTACGAAAGTGCAACATCACACACACACACACACAAAAAAAAAAAAAAAAAACGCACAAACATAGGCTGGTAATGAGGAGGTAGGAGTATTATCACAGATCTTTAATTTGTGAAGGTTACCCAAATGCTCCATCTTGTTAGGATGCACATATTTGATTTTATACTTCAGCCAAGGCACAGTGAATAATGCATCGGATTTATCCTTGCCTCAACTGGACCCTGCATTCTAGGAGTTTCACGGATCCGTCTAACATGAAAACCCTGTTTAGCTTAATCTTTAATATTATTAGTTATATGATGCTTTTTATTACAGTAATAAATAGAACAGATATAGTTGTTATTTTTAAATGATTATATTTAATAAACAATTTCAGCTGCCGCTCAAGAATTTCGTAAAACTCTGTCTCTTCAACTTAGATATAGCTTTAAAAAGCTTGCCTCACTCCAGCCCTCGCTTAACCTTTCTTCCTTTGGTTGTAAGATGTCCAGGCCTAACACCAGCAGCCCACTCAGTATGCACCCGTAAAGGAAGAGCTACACAAACATTTACACACGTACACCACTAAAAAACAGCATTTTCCTGCTTCAAAACTCTGTCCTCATCAGCAGGGATGCTGTCACACGGACATTCTTACTGGAGCTTTTTAAAAGCTGGCAGAAAGAGAGAGAGAGAGAGAGAGAAGAAAAACTGGGAAGCTTTCAGCTCAACACAGCAAGTCGACCACTCTTTCATCCACTAAGAGGAGAGAACATTCAAAGTTGCTAGTTCCTAGTAAAAGTTAATATGTCCCTAAATATGGTTCCTCTAAACTGAAAAGCATCATGATGTGAAGGTCACATTATGTCTTTGTTGGCTTCAAAAAGAAATAAGGAGAAACAATGTGACATTTCAGTCAGAGCACCATGAACAGCTGCCTCTGGCAAGCAATAGGATTTAAAGAAATAAAGGTTATAAACCACAAGCAAACACCAAACAGTTTTTTATCATTATCAAATCAATTACTACAATTCAAACAAATTAAATTTTGTTGGGTACAATTTTGCACTAAGATTCAAATTTTTTTAAATTAAATTTGACTGTACTATATTCATTTCAATAGTTTAATTTTCTGTTTAACTTCGTGTAAATTTTATTAACATGTATATTTTTATTTTCTGTGTAAATGAGCTACCATGGTCTTGTTTGTTTATAAATCTGAAAACTAAACAAAAAAACTAAACTCAATTCTAAAACTAAAAACTAAATTCAAGCACGTCTAACAATAATGTTTTTGTAAAATGAGTTTAAAATCGCCATGTCCTATTGGATCACTTCCTGGTTGGAAAAAAAAACAACCTCTATGTGGTTGCAAAGCGATCACAAAGGCTGTGTCCGAATGTGCACCCTACTCCCTGCATAGTGCCCTATATAGGGATCACGCCATTTTGTAGGGGTGTCCGAATGTCCAGAGAGAAAAAGTAGGGCACTCAAAATTACCCACAATGCATCTTGAAAAGTAGTGAGCATCGATGATCACTAGACGGGTCAATATAGACCACAATGCATTGCAGGCAGAAGCTCAGCATGGCGCAAGGAGGCGAAATAACATTTTTTATTGAATATAAATGCAACAAAGAATAAAATACAACATAAGGAACAAAAATAAAACTATTTACAAACAACTTTGGATTGGATTTGGAATGACATCTTCACTTGCGTTGTGGTTGCTGTGGTGACCACTGGTAGTCACGTTGTCTGCGGCGAGGGAAAAATAGGCAGCTTCGTGTCCGAATCACCAAGAGAATGAGTGCACTATGTAGTGTGCTTAATAGTGCAGCCCTATGTAGAGAACGAAGGGTTAGGGAGTAGGGTGGACATTCGGACACAGCCAAAGACTAAAATGCCTTCTTGTGTAAATGCAATGGCCACTGTCATGAACATCGTTCGGTTAGTTGCCTTGGTTACATGTACAACACGTCATTATGAAACTTTTTACATTTCCTGGATGGACAAAAAAAAACCGACTTGGTTGTTGTTACAAAACTATATCGGTTAGGACTAAAATACCTTCTTTTGTCCATGCAAAGGCCACTATCATGGACATATTTTGTCTGGTTGCCTTGGTTACATGCACACACAACATATTACTACTAAATCTTTGTCAGGCCCTTGTTACGTTTAGCCAAAACCTTATTTGACTATTTGGTTAGGTTAAGAAAGCAACTGTTATTAGGGGTGACTGCCACCTTCATGCCATTTTTACACTAGAGATTGCATGTTCTTCAAATGTAAATACAAGCCATTTCCATCTAGATAAACAACAAACATGGGGTTGTATTTGGGAAAAGGACAGTCTTGCTATTGATTCTCCTAAGAAATCACACCTTAAAGTCAAATAATGCAAAAAAAAGAAAAAACCTGTAGCCAGTACATGCTAGCCTGCTTTCTTCTTTTCAATTACATGCAATTTGCCTTAAAAACAACAAGACCACTCTGGCTCATGCTCAGAATGAGCCTGCATGCAATCATGCACATCTGCCACCATCGATCAGCAAAAGGTTATGGGTCACTGGAGGACGATTATTCTGTTGCTAATCTTAACTTAGCAGTGGAAGAGGGTGGAGAAAAACAAAGTGTTGATTAGGCCTAAACACTGACATGCACTCCTGTTTTTATGGCTTTTTGTTTCATGTGTAGGGTACGTTATCCTACTGTTCAAAAAATGAAGTTGCCTTAGCCTAATTGGGATTTGAATGAGCAATGCAAGCGTAACAGAAAAGTGGAGATACAGGTGATTAGTAATGTTGGCACAACTTCATTAAACAAAGCTCAATAGGAGCTTAAGGGAATGATTTTCTCAGTGTGCAAGCTTTAAAACCAATCAAATCTACAGTGATGATTGGCTACGTGCAGCTTTTCCTAGTTAAAGCGTGGCGTTTAATCCCCTTAATGATGATTACAAAATACATTTCTACTCACCTCAACTTTATCTTTATTCTGTATCTCAATAATAAGTTTTGACTGACAGCAGTGTGTAGGAGGCAGGAAGAATCTATTAGAGCGCCACAGTTAGAAAATTTGATTAACTTCACAATGAAACTATTCTGGAAAAGGATTTTTAGACGAATAAAAACTGATAGGGTTTGTGTTTTGTGCACCTGAGACTATATAAAAGAATACACTACACCACCACTTACATGAAATGTTTGCAAATTTTGAATTTAAAAACTCATTCAGAAAATTGGGACATTAGTTTACCACTGTATTAAAACCCTCTTTACTATTAGAATGTAATTCTAGTGTTTATAGCAGAGATATATTAACACATTCTTGCTTGATGAGTAATTTTAGCTGCTCAACAGGTCAGATCGTCATTTCTTGCTTTGTTGTTTACAATAAAAAATAGATCGTATTTCTACTAATTTAGGCTTATCTGTTAAATCCAGAATAGAACCTAAAATTCCTCTACTCACATTTAAAAGGCACTGATCTCAAAATTTTATATATTTTCCCAATAGAGCGCTTTGCAGCAGACTGCTGGCTTACATGCGGTTCTTATGATTTCCAGCGGAAGGCAGATCCTTCAGTTATCAGCTCCTAGTTTGGATTAAGGAGGCATACACACACACTTTACCTTTTGGGATTTGGCTAAATGTTTTTGATGAACGTTACAGTTAGAACTGGCCTGAGAGACATTTAGCCTTCCCTTTAGTATTGCTGCTTTAGGCCGTGGACCTCTGCATTCTGCTCTCTTTACTCTCCATTTATAAAACCCAACATTATTGTTGTCTTTATTAACTTATTTATCCGTTTTCTCTCTCAGCAGGTATCCGTGACCTGCAGTTATGGTGATTGATGACCCCTCTTTCCTGTGCTTTCAACCTCCAACTGCTGGAGGCTGATGGCCGCCTTCCAGTGTCAGGTTCTTTTTTGTTTGTTTTTGTTTCCTATTTTAAAAGTCAGGTTTTTTCTCTTTACTGTCACCCACCAGCATTTTCAGAATAGTGGTTCAGGTTACTTTGTTTGTACTCAAAGGTAGGTTTAATTTGCAGACATTTATTATGACATATCATGTTTACATATGATGCCTGTCTACTAAAACATATTTAAAAACCCCAAATTACAATATAATGATTAACATGCTCCATGAAAAAAAAAATGTGAATAAAAATCAAATCAATATTCTCTTGAATTAAGTCAAATTAAGGATAATTTCTTGCCTTTATTAGATGAATAAGAATGATAATAATATAATTATTTTTATAGAATTTGTCAGGTTTCACGGCCTTATTTCTTGTGTTTGGCTTTTTTCAATTTTGGTTTGTTATATTTTGATCTTGGTTTATAGTCTGGTGTTGGTCGTGTTTGGTTTGTAATGATTATGGGTTAAGCTTTGGGTTTTTGTCGTGTTTTTAGTTCTGTCATGATTTTGGTAATATTTCTGTTTTTTGTCATGTTTAGTTCAGTTTTCCTTCATGTGCTGTGTTTTCTGTTCCTGGCTCATTAGCTCACCTGGTTTGATTTTGACTCACTTCACCTGTTCTCAATTTGTTCCCCTGTGTACACATACCACATGTTTTCAGTTCTTCCCGGTCAGATCTTTGTTTTGGTTCATCCCTGTTGTTTGTGGTACCCTGTCATGCGTTTGTGGAAAATAAACCATAGTCATCTGCACAGTTCTGCCTCCGGTCTCGACTGCCTGCATTTGGGTCCTCACCTCCGCCGCCACTCATTACAGAATTATTGGTATTATGAATTGGACTGATGTGGTATATAACTTGATTTTTATTGGCTTATACTGTATTGGATTATGGATGAAAACTAGATTATCGATGGATTTAATGGTGCTCTATCTTTAAAAGAGAATTTAAAAAAAATTGGCTGTGAATTTTTGCCAAAAAAAATAATTAAATTGAATTTTTTCAGTGGGACTTTGTAGCTAATATGTTGCAGAATATGCAGACGACATATGCTTTTACATTGTCTTATTGGATTAAGCAATGCTGTTTTATTAAAAAGCCGCATATTTGGCTCAAACCTTTTCTCAGCAAATTGTACTAATTATCATTCTACCTTTGCCTTAAGTCCAACTACCTTCTGAGTCTGAAATTAAAATTTTTGACAAAGACATGAGCAGAAATGCAATCCACCCAACATATCTTTCTCAGTTTTGAGCATTCCCTCTGAGAACGAAAAGACAGACTAAAACAAGGTGTTTAACCTAAAAGAAATTGTGCTTGACAGGAATATTTATCTCAGACAGAAAAAATTACTTCAGTTCTTGAATGTACATTTTTCACACTTTAGGACATTTTTTGTGCATTCTGTATTTTTTCTAACTCATCACAGTTGCTAATAATGTTAATATTAATGAGAGGTTACATTTTTATTATAGCTGACAAAATAAGAAAAAAATCTCAGAGTTTATGGTATAAATTACAGGAATGCACATGGTGGGCAGGTAAAAAAAAAAAAAAAAAGCCCTTATTAGCCTCTAGAATGCCTGCATTATACAGAACAACAGACTGAGATTTTTCAGGTCTATTTAAACACTGAAGGTCTTGACAAATCACACTAGAACACAAAACGTAAAGACAGGGTGAATGGGTCAGGAGGTGGTTGAGTTATAAAGCTGAATATATGTTGGGCTAACATCCAGGCGTTCTGTGTCACTCTGCCATCAACTTCCGTTAACATTAATTTAAAATGAGGAACTTCATCAGCGATGCATTAGCTCAGTGCAGACACGTTCACAGGTAAGATTAACTTAACCGAAGCATAGTCTGGTTATGCCGCATCTTTTATCGTGACATCCTTCTTGCCTACATTCATAGCAACAGGGCCACTTCTTTGAACTTCAACTGATCAAAATACGATGTGAAAGCTTTGGTGAAAGTTCAAGAATGGAGATCTGATCCATTTCCCTTTCTTTGCTTTTCCTCTGCTACTCTGCTAATCCCTTCCTTCCCACGCTGTCAAACCTTCCACATTAATTATAACGTCACAGATCCAATCTGATGGGCTTCATCTTTTTCCTTTTTTAACTCTCACTTCTGCCGTCACTCTCCTTCCACACTGTGTATCATACATCCCACCTCCTCCACAGTCCTCTTTCTCCAGTTTTCCAAGATGGAGCCTCATCTAGACTATTTCTTAGGGCCTTTCTTATTCTTTAAAAATGTAATAATTGGTATAACATTTTAATAAAAATATTCTGGAGTTAAATATGTTTCTTTTTAAAGGAGTGCATTGCCTAATTCAGCAAGACCATACAAAACCACATTCTGTGTGTATTCTGCAAAATATTACATGGATACACTGTAAAAAAAAAATTCATTGCAATTTTATTTACATAACACACCAAAACTAGTGATTGTCCCTTTCATTGACTGCATGGCTGCCAGTTCCTCTGTGACTGGAAAGTCTGCATTTATTCCACGTAAGAAGATGAGAAGCTGGCGGTGTCACGCGCATCGCAGCTCTCATCCAGAGCCAGAGAAGAACAGTCAAAGTCTGCAGCTCTGTTCTTCAGCTGAAGCTCCAAGTTTCCAGTGATGTCCTCAACCCGCCTCGTCACAGTGGGACGTTCTCAAACCCGTCCTTTTTGAGTCCAATAAGCACATCTTAATAAACTCTGTAAGAAAATGCTTCACTTTTTCTGGTGATTTTCAAACCGTAATCTTTAAACACAGCAACCTGTGTACCACAAATCAAGCACACATCTTTACCTTTAATTTCTGTGAAGAAGTACCTGTTGGTCCATGTCTTCTTAAAAACACGACATTCATTATCAACTCTTCTTTTCTTAGCGCAAGCTCACATCTTCAGGGTAACCTGGCTAGCATCACTTGTCGCTGTTCACCTTCACTCAAAGCTCGCATCACGCACATACGTCAATACGGAAACAGCGTAACGTTTTTCAAAATAAAAGAAGCACAATTGTTTTGCACGCACAGCATAAATATTTTTATAATCCATGTTGTAATTTATGATTGACCTCACGCGGGTCGGACAGGACGCACAAAGGGCCGGATGTGGCCCGCGGGCCGTAATATGCCCAGGTCTGATGTAAAAGATCGGCCAGGTGGCTCTATGGATGATGGATTTGACAATAAACTGCATTAATGGAGCAACTCATGGACGTCACCTCCGTGGAGAATGTGAGTGTTTTAACAACTCTTTTCCGGTGAGAGGGTTCCACACCCGCACTTTTCCCGCATTTTTGAGCCGTTTGAGCAACAGCTGCTTCTGCTCCTCTCATGTTGCTCCGTGAATCACGACATCTGTCGGTGATCTCTTTTTTTTGCGTGTGTTAATGGATCAGCTGAGGAGGAAACTAGTGGTTCATGGTTCACACAAATTAGACCTTTTTTCAGGTCTAGATTTTATGAAATATTGAACTGATTATTACAACTAAAGTGATCATCTAATGTGAAAAAGTTAAGAAAAACTTCCCAATGATATAATTTTTCAACAGGTGTTTACTTTGGGTGATGCTGCTGTAGGTCTTTTATCACTGCTGCACAAACACTCACAGTTATTTAAAAAAAGTTTTAATTCAGAATTGTGATCTAGAACGAGGTGTAGATGTTTTAGAACAGCATGTAGAAATAGATTTTATGCTGCATTAACTGACCATTGGACATCTGACGTTTACCCAAGAGAAAGCCATTTAACAGTAAATATTTGTAACCATTGGTTCTTTCTGTTGATACAATACAGTAAAAACAGGCAAATTTCAGGCATAGTCGCAAACGGTGATTAATTGTGATTAATTCATTTGAAAACTGTGATTTATCTGATTAAAAATTTTTATCGTTTG